>JANHAO010019973.1:0-13026 GCA_026873985.1 Saraca asoca
TTTAATTATATGATTTCCTTGATGAATGAGAGCTTTCAAACCTATTTTGAGATTATGGCTGTCAAATGAGTAAGTTTATCTTCACAATTATATATATACACATATATATATATTATTTCTATGGGATTATCTACTCATTGAGTTTTTATGAAACTCACTTTTTTTTCTTAATATTTTTCCAGGGCCTGAGGATACACCCATGATCCCTCCATCATGATCCCTCCACCCCATACTGGTTCAGGGTCTGCTTGTTGATCAAGTGGACCACTCTCATAGAGATTAAAGGTATAACAATGGTGGAATGTTTTGGCAATTGGTAGTAATGTGTTAGCATATGTTTGGTTGCTGGATGCCCGTAGGATATAGATTGTATAATCTGGGCCATTGCATTTTATTGCATTGTTATACAGGTTGTGATGGGCATTTAGCCCTTTTTGTTTGTATAGGCCTTATGCCTGGAAGTCTGAAAAATAGAGAAAATTCTATCGAATTTTTAGTAAAATTGTCATGTAAATGTTTGAGCATGCATTTATAAAATTGTGAATCTTTAGTATATAATTTGCATTATCAGGCTTGTAGAAGGTTTCCTAATTGTGGCCTTCTATACCGATCACATTCCATAAATTAGGGCATGACAAAAGTCAGGTTAAAAGGGAAGAAAGGAAGAAGCAAGGCTCAAGCAGGCTAAGAGGCTTATAAGGCAGCGGCTCTTCTGGTGAAGCTCATGTAAGTCTAAGATAGGTGCCCTAGAGCCAATTAAGATTGAGCTCTATTGTATCTATGACTGTACTTTTTGTATTGATTTGATAATATGTAAATGTTGTTTATTCATCTTACATTGCATTTCCTATTTATTGTGTATTAAGATGATGTTCATGGTGAGAAGTTTATTTAATCAATCCTATAAAGGGTTATAGGATTGTAAGGTTAATTATTAATGATTTATAACTTTTGCACCAAAATGACACTAGTCAAGATCTAATAAGTGGGCGCTATTAGATCCATGGAGATTAGATGATGTGGTGATTTCTCATTTGATGAGCAGCTGACCTCACAGTTGATATGTAAGAGAGTTATATCTAAACACACACGTAGACACGATTCAGTTAGTTTGGAGAAACATAACTGACAATTGTGATCTTATCAGACCTAATTGGAGATACTATGTAGAGTTGCGTCAATAGTTAATCTTCAGTGGTGATTGTATGACTAATCCTTTGACTTGAGATTGAGGGATATCTTTTGTATGAAAGGTTATACTTTGACCAAGTCAATAGTGACTATTTATAAGGAACGATAAAGACTTGAGTTGGGTATTTATGAAAATACAGTTAGATATTGCCTAATCAAGAGAGGATTCATTACCACTCCTTAGAGTGATATCTGAGGCCGCTCAACAAATTAGTTTGGCTAATTAAATCCTTGCGCAAGGTTGAATTGAGACTCAGATTGGATTTGAGTGCTCAGATTCATTTGAGCCAAATAATTCATAGAGTTGAGAAACTATGATTAGTTATAAAGGTTAACGTTTTTCTATACTTTTGACTAATCCGGATATAGGTAATGAAAGGATTCAATCATACAATGAGATCATCTACAGACAGACTTGTCACCATTGATGACTCCTACTGAAATTTGGGTAGTTATAATAGCTTGTTAGAGTCTGCTTATAACTTAAAGTACACAAGTAGTTAATTTGAAAAAATTAATTAAAATTAATTAGATTAATTTTATATGCCTTCAAATGATTTGAAGGGTATTTTAGACTTTTATCAATATTTTGAGGGCCTACCAGGTCACACGCAGAACAAAAAACGAGTTATGGCCACATTTTGGATATATTAGATATCCAGGGATCAAACTGCAATTTGCTGAAATCGTTAGGACTAAAAATAGCTTTTAGGGACTAAATTGCAATTGGCAAAATTTGGAAAGACTGAAAAATATTTTTTCAATGGGGGCAAAACGACATGTCATTTTGGCTTCCGGCTGCTGGCCAAACGACTTGCCCTTTTCCTGCTTAACGTTGCGTTTTGAATGCAGAAGTGAGAAAAGGAAATTAGGGCAGAAGACCCGAGCTCTACTAGGGTTTGCGGTCGGAGTCCGATTCTGGTGGTTGAAGCCAGAATTTTGATTCTCTTCCTAGCTAGCACCTGGGTGAGAATCTGAAACTCAAAAAGTTTGAGGCCAACTCAAGGGTTTTCCAGCGTGAGCAACTAGTAGCATCGGGACATTTGGACCGAATTCGATGACACGTTTCGAGGCATTTTCCGCTGCAAAGTTTGGCCAAATAGGTTAGTTGAGACTTTCATTTTGTAAATTTGTATTGTAAACACCAAAACCAACGAGATACGGGTAGTTTGCTCGGTTAGGTTTTAGAAAAAATTTTGTTTTCTTGATATGATTTCCGAGCAAACCCAATAGCTCAAAGGAAGACCAACAGACTCAAAAATAGTAGTAATGCCAAGGTGAAAAACCATTGCAATTGGTGCGACTTTAGTGGCAGAAAAGGAAGGAAAAGCTGAAAACGAGAAAAAATAGTAAAATGTAGAAGTTATCTAGAGAGAAAACATGAAGGAGCAGTCAAAAAGCACGAAAAGTCACCAGAAAACTGGAAACACTAACAGCAGGGGTATGAAAAGCTTTGAATTCAAAATGCATAAGTGTTATCTAGAGAGATCTGTCTTGCTTTTATAGGAAGAGGAGGAAGATCCAACAGACTGTGAGGATTGAAATGAATAGCTCAAATGATAATCCTCATCATGATGTGACCCCCATGAACCTTGACTTATCGAGAAGATAAGTTAATCATGCGTGCCTATAATGAGCAAAAGATAGCTAGCTAGGAAGACGGAAGGTTGTCAAGCCAGTCAAACGACATATTCGTCAAAGAGCAAAGGGCAAATGACATAGCCCAAAGTAACCTCTAATTGTCAGACAATTAGCCCAAGTCAAACGACCTATGTTGAGAAAGGGAACAATTGCTAAGCAAGGGCAACAGTTCAGACCCAAGTTGAACGATCAATAGCACTTGATCGATCGGATTGGGACACAGAGTTGGTTGCCAGAAAACCTAAGCAATTCAACTTCATAACCATCGCACAACAATTGGCATGACTTGGGCATATATAAATAATGTGATCACAACAACCATTAAGCGAGAATTTTGCTCACACCACCAGTATGTCAAAGACACGTGGCCACTCATTATTCGTTTAAAAGCATAATACTTGACATATTCGTCACATATATAAACAAATAGATATCTTTTCTTTAAATCACATTCTTTAAATTTATTAAAATTTTGTATAAGAATCGATTTAAATATCAAAATATATTCAACAAATTATTTCCGTTATATATAACTAATTTTATTATATATATAAATATCTCACTGTTAATTTATTTATATTCTCCCATCAATCTTTGTTAAAAGAAGAGTTTCAGTGATATCTGACTAGTGTGGCCATCTCGTTTAGTCGGTAAGCCCCTCCTTCATTAGTTCTTGCTTGTCTCATAACATAATAACATAGTAATCTGAAAGCCATTTGCGTTTTATCAAAATATCCAAATCCTTTTACACGTCAAATTCCGAGATCCCACTAAGTCACACGGCCATTGAAATCCTCTTCTATCCTCCTTTTGTCACCAAATATCCCACGCCACCTTTTGTTCTTATCTTCATGATATCAATGCAATGATTTATGCTAATTAATGATTTGCTTATCTCAAACCCATTGTGGGCTCCAAATTTCCATTGTCAGAGGAGTCATCACCAGAGAAAGTCTGTCTCTTATGGGTTGCAGCTTCGATGTCAGTGCCTTTGTCTCAGACTCTCAGTCATCTTGTTATATTAAAAACTTTACTAATCCGTAGCCATAGGAAAACATTCCTCTAATTCCACAAAGCTTTTTCCTTACCTTATCAGTTCCAATGCAGAGATCTGGTTATGGCCGTGACGGCATTTACAGGTCACTAAGACCTTCTATTGTGCTACCCAAGGATCCCAACCATTCAATGGTTTCGTTTCTATTCAGAAATGCCTCCTCTTACTCAACCAGACCAGCATTGATTGATGCAGATTCATCAGAAACTCTATCCTATGCCCAGTTGAAACCCTTGGTAATTAAAGTTTCCCATGCTTTTCTCCGTCTCGGTATCAAGAAAAACGACGTAGTTCTCTTGTTTGCACCCAATTCGATTCAGTACCCAATTTGCTTCCTTGGAGTCGTCGCCATCGGCGCCATTGCCTCCACCGCAAATCCAGTATACACATTCACGGAGATTTCCAAGCAAGTGAAGGATTCAAAGCCCAAGCTCCTGATTACTGTCCCTGAATTATGGGATAAAGTTAAAAACTTTAACCTCCCAGCTGTGATTCTGGGTCCAGAAAGCCATTCCCTTGTTGAATCCAATTCAAAGATTACAACTTTCAATGGGTTGCTCAAGTTGGCCGGGTCACCGGCCGATTTCCCCTCGAACAATGTTAAGCAGAGCGATACGGCGGCGCTTTTATACTCTTCGGGTACAACTGGGGCGAGTAAGGGTGTGATTCTGACGCATGGTAATTTCATTGCTTCTGCTCTAATGGTTTCTGCGGATGACGAGTTGGCTGGAGAGAAGTTTGATGTGTTTCTGCTGGTTTTGCCGATGTTTCATATTTTTGGACTCGGAATTATTACGTACGCACAGCTACAGAGGGGAAATACCATAGTTTCAATGAGCAAATTCGACTTTGAAATGCTTTTAAAGGCAATCGAAAAGTATAGAGTGAATCGCCTTTGGGTTGTGCCTCCGGTCATACTTGCTCTGTCAAAACAGAGTTTGGTTAAGAAGTATGATCTCTCCTCATTGAAGCATATTGGTTCTGGTGCTGCTCCTTTGGGGAAAGAATTAATGGAGGAATGTGCGAGGAATTTCCCTCATACTGTGGTCTATCAGGTAATTCAAATCATTTCATATGTGTAAGGTTCATTTTAATATGAAAGTATGAAAATTTGAATAATATCCGGAGCTGAAAAGGTTTTTGTTGTGGTTTTCAGGGCTATGGTATGACAGAAACTTGTGGAATAGTTTCCGTGGAGAATCCAAGAGTGGGAATTCGGAATAGTGGTTCAGCAGGAATGTTGGTTGCAGGAGTTGAAGCTCAAATAATCAATGTGGATACGCTGAAGCCCCAGCCTCCAGGTCAGCTCGGAGAACCGAATTTTATTGATATATGCCTCATTACATAGTTGGAGTGTGTAGGAGAGGTTTAAAGCCACCACACCCATGGGTACGAGGTCCTAATATGATGAAAGGTAGAGTGCTATATATTCCGGCATTCTTTGGTAGTTAATATTTCTTGGATTGTCTCAGTCGCTAAGGTACTCATAATTTAATCTCAGCCTATTATCAGTTATTCCATGAGGTTTGGCGTTGAGGCTAATGATATGCACTGATTTTGGGATAGAACAACCCTTAAATTTATTGTTATGGAAAAACAAAAAATTACTGTAAGTTAATGTTTTGAGGAAGAGAAAGTGTTGCCTTCATGGAAGAGATATCCTCGGTTACTAATGCATATGAAGATTAATGGTTTCTCTTTTATGGTGCATCAGTTTTAAGTGTTAAGACTTTGTTTGGAACTTTTTTGAGTATTGATACGTCAAGGATTTTTCTATTCATTGCTTGATATGCATATTGGCATTGGTTTGCTTTCTCTAGGCTTTTGTCGTAGATAAAACTTTCATACAAACTAATGAAATATTTTTCAGGTTACTATAATAATCCACAGGCCACCAAATTGACAATTGATAAAAGGGGGTGGGTACATACTGGCGATCTTGGATATTTTGATGAGGACGGAAAGATTTTCGTTGTTGACCGTATTAAAGAACTCATCAAGTATAAAGGCTTTCAGGTATGAAATCCAACAGCTATGTCAATATGACAATTATATACGAACATGAATTTTCCTGGCATTCCATCCATTAATTAAGCTTGATAATTCAGATGTAATTATAACTCGGTGAGCAAAAATTGCAAAATATATCAAATTTACATCTGAGTTATTATGTTTTCGATGGACGTTCTGTAATCCACATTGACCAAGCCACTCAAAATCTCAACCAAAACTTGTGTACAGTGATCAAGTAAAGTGGTTTGTTTCATTTTATGCTGTCCTGCTTTGGGTAACTATTTAGTTTTGAGTAATGAGCCTTTTGCTTAATCATGAAAATGAATATTCATAATTAAAGTCTATCATCTTACTGAAACTATGCTGTCTTGAATTTACCTGAATTCTTTTTATAACTAGGTTGCACCAGCTGAGCTTGAAGCTCTGCTTGTTTCTCACCCTGAAATACTGGATGCTGTTGTCATTCCGTAAGTGACATGCAGATGAACTTTTGTTTAATCTGATTTCCTGCTTTGCTTATTGGTTGGAACTTGTCCATATATCTTAATCGTATTGACATTAATTCTGAGTTAAAGTTAGTCAATTTCTCTCTGTAGATTTCCTGATGCCGAGGCTGGTGAGGTCCCAATTGCATATGTTGTTCGTTTGCCCAGCAGTTCACTTACTGAAGATGATGTTCAGAAATTTATTGCTGATCAGGTAAAATTAAAAGAACAAGCCTGAAACTGTCACATAATCATCTAAATCACCAATTTAGAGTCTTGTTTTAATAGCCAAAAACTCCCATTCTTTAATTGACCTTTGCTGGTTTGCATTCTTTATCCGTTTCACATCTTGTTTATAGGTTGCACCGTTCAAAAGATTGCGGAGGGTGACATTCATCAACAGTGTTCCTAAGACAGCTTCAGGAAAAATTCTCAGACGGGATCTTATTGCTAAAACACGATCCAAAATATAATTAAGACAACATATTAACAATTATTTCTTATCTCGTAGTTTCTCGACCAAGTGGTTCTGGATTCTCATCATAGTAGGCATTGTATAAAGATATACAACCGGCCTTGCACCTGATATTTTTTAAGTAATGAAACAAATTCAGAAATTTGGGTTTCACAGTGGATACTACATCCTCCTCTTGTAAATCTTATTATTAAGAGTACAAACTTATATGAGTTACTAATATTTAAGATATGATTAAGAAGGTGAACTCGAAGAATTTTTCGGACTGCAGGAATGCCTGCAAACCTAAGCAACAAGCAAGGTTATTTTGATGGTGTTTGATAGTTTTTTTTATCAGTTTTTATGTGATTTGAGAGATTTTGGTTGTTCGACTAGTGTTTGGTAAATAATTGTTTAAATCAGTTTTTTGTCCCTTAAAAGGTTAATTTTAAAGAGTTAGGAAATCAAATTTTTTCAATTAACTGCTTAGACATTTAGGGTGTAAAAAAAATCACTATTTCTAATTAATTTAATTTTTTACATCCCTATTCTTGATATAAAAAAAATCTTATGAGGGATATATATGTTATATGAAATATATTTAATGATAAATAATTTTTTAATTGATTCATATGCATATTATAAATTATTTAATTTTTCTTCTTTCATTATCACCTTATAAGAAATGATGATAATAATGTTAATTAATAATAATATTTATTTTTATATGAAATTATTTATTTCTTAATAAAATTTTATAATAAATTATATATTTGTTTCTTGAAAGAAATTTAATAAATAATATTTTAAAATTTAAAATATTATTAAAATAAAAAAATATTTAAATAAATTATAAAATATATTTATATTTTTATATATTATTTTATATATAAGCAGTTAATAGTAATTTAATTAATACAATTAATTATTAGTTAATTATTAATATAATTAGTTGATAGTGATCAATGAGGTCACGATTAAAAAAATTGATTAAATTTAGTGTACTTGAATTTTTTATATTTAATCAGGACACATCTTTAAATAGATGAGAAGATCACACATGTTAATTAGAAATCATACTTCTCTTTGTACCGAAGTTAAATGTACATAGCTTGTGTGTATTGATTGTATTCAAGAAGTATTCCTTTGTAATTAAGTGTGCATGATTTGTGAACATTGAGTGTAATCAAGTTTTTTTAAAAGGAAGTTTGATTTGTGAAATCCTGAAAATGTGATTCTCAACAATTTTACATTATTATGATTTGTTCAATTTTTTTTTTTTTTTGAAGAATGTTATAATTTAGTACTCAAATTAATTTATATATATATTTTTAAAAAAATATTATTAAATTATAAAAATATCATTGTTAAAAATTGAATTGTTAATTGTAGTAGATAGGGATAAATTTAGGAATGTGTCATACATGTTGCAAGTATACATGCTTTTATGCATGCAAGTTCATTAGTGCTTTTCATGTTTGAAAATTAGTTTAAATACTTGCGAATTAATTTAAATATGCTATGATTAGAATACATAAAAATTTGTGGAGAAACTTAATGCAACATAAATTAATAAAGAACCTTGGGAGTTGGATAATGTGTGAGATCCAAAATTTGTTCTAGATTATACATTTTATCCTAAATTAGCATTTATATAGAGCTTAAGCACATATTCTTTAAAATTAAATATTCAGGCTGACCTAAACTTTTTTTTCACTGACAAAAATTTATAAACAAAAATGACAGGTTGCTATCTTACTCGTGTTATGGTAAATGAGTTAATAATTATGGTTAGTATTGATTATTTAATTATCTTTAAATGTGGCTTAGATTCTTCCACGATGCGTTATCAATTGGTGGATGGGATGATACATAGCATGACGAATCGGTTTCAGCTGCATTTTCAAGTATTGATATGAATTTATCTTCACGGTAAAGATTAGTACCAATGCAGAAAAATCTAAAATTATAAATGATTTAGATACTAATACTAACAATAATTATTAGCCTATTTACCCTCATGAATTACTCATGAAATTGTTTATTGGGTAGTGCTCCACTATAGGTAATCAAAAGTTTTTAAAATTTTTATGAAAATTTAATATAAAAATTATAATTTTTGTATAAATAATTTTATATTAGTGTGTACAAATTTTATATGTAATAAATAAATATACAAAACTTATAATTTTATCATTTAAAATTATATAATTTTTTTAAAAAATTTATGTTTATATAAAATTTACAAGTTTCAATTAAAAAATTATGAAAAATATAAATTTTTTTATAAAACTTACATGTATCAATGGGAATTTTCTTAAACACTTATAAAAACATAACCTTTATTTGTTTAATTAACAATTAAAAAATATACTATTAGAATATTAGAATAAGAGAAACTTGGGTTTTTTTTTATTAACACAGTTAAAAAAAATATTATATTAGAATATGAGAGTCCAACAACTTGATTTTAATAAATAAACGAGTTTGAATATGAAATTATGTCTTATTAATAAAAGAGTCCATCTTAAGAATCTTAAAGTTTGGTTCCTTTATTTCATGAATAGTTTATTTAAGAAATAACAAATTAAAATAATCATGTATATATATATTATATTTTTTATATATAATATCTTTCTATAAAAATATGTAACATCATATAATTATTTTAAAATATATTATTATAATTATTATCTTTATTTTTTATTAGTTGATCACTTTTAAATATTTATTATCATAATCAATATAGATTTAATAATATGAATAATCTAAAGATAAAAAAATAATTTATTTTTAAATAAAATTTTAAAATATGAAGAACTAAAATTCTAAATCTTTTTATAGTTATGAATAAAGATTATTTGTATTTTAATTGAATTTATTTATTTTCTAAAAAAAATGAGTTAAACAAGTTAAACGAGTCAACCTTCATCTCGTTGATTTATTAACAAGCTGAGCATAAAATTAAACGAACCAAGCTTGAGCTTATTCATTTATTAAAGAATGAGTTTGAAAATATTAAAACTCTTAAGCTCGTTTCCACCCCTACAAACTTGAGTATGATAAAAACCTTCATGAAAATTACTTTATTTTCTCATTGTTATCAAGGTCTTTCTTTTAAGGCATTAAATTAAAAAAAACTTGTTTAAATTCAAAAAAAAATTGTAAACAATGAACGTATATCACACACGGTTTAAATCATACATTATATACGAAGATGTGGGATTTACAATAAGCTATATGTGTTCATTCACCTGAATGCTTTTTCTGTTGTAGATAGTGGTATCATAATATGTTAAAAATAATCTAAATTAGATTTTGAAAAAAAAATGATAAAGATTTAAAACCTTAAATGTGGAAATTGAAGTATTAACTATAATAAGATAAAGTTAGAGCCTCAACTGTAACAAGATAACGATGGAGTTTGAGATAACTCTTAAGTCTTTATTTTTGGAATGCAACAGATAAATTTTAGTGAAGATAATATTGATTTATTATGATGAAATTGAAAATTTTTCTTCTCATTTTATTAGTTTAATTTTGCTTATAAATATAGCTTATTTCAGTTTTTATAATGCAATCAAAAAGTAAGAAACAAAAATAAGCTAGCAAGCTTATGAGTTAGATAGAGTATATTATTTCTTTGTATTTTGAATTAAAGTTGTAATAAAAGAATTTCTCTTTTTCTCATATTCTTCTCCAAAAATATTCTTTTATTATTTTATTCTTTTGATTTTTAATTCCAACATCCGGTATCAAAGTCAGGTTTTGAAATGGCATCAAATTCAATTCAACTGTAGCTTCCTAAATTGAATGATAAAAATTATGACAACTGGGCATTCAATTGAGAGTATTCTTCAAATCCTATGATTTGTGAAATTTGGTGAAGACTGGCTATATCGAAGTACAAGACCAAAATGAGTTTGATGCACTGAAAAAAGATAAGAAAGATACATTGGTGGAGATTCAAAAGAAAGATAAAAAAAAGAAGCATTATATACAAATTTTCAAGCCCTGAGGAACCAATATTTGGAAAAATGTCATGTGTGAATACAATAAATGAGACGTGGGATATTTTACAAAAATCTTACAGAGATGATAATCATGTTAGACTAGTGCGGCTACAAACACTACGAGGCGATTTTGAGTCATTATGAATGAACGCCTCAGAATCAATTTCAGATTATTTTGATCGAGTTCAATTCATAGTCAACTAATTAAGAGTCAACGGTGAAGAAATTCCAGACACTAGAGTTATAAAAAAGATCCTGCGATCTTTGAATACAAAGTTTGATTACATTATTATAGCAATCAAAGAATTATAAGATACATTAACCATGTTAATGGAGAGGTTGATAAGTTCGTTATGTTCACACAAGTAATGGATGAATTAGAAAGTCATAAGCTCAAGTCCCAAGCAAGCTTTGTAAAGTATGATGAATCACCAAAATCACAAAAGCCACCAAGGGGATTGAGGTCTTATTGGACAATGATGAGGATGAGGACGAGGACGTGGAAGAGGTGGATATTCTAATTTTGCCAACAAAGAAAAATCAAGTAATAGTAATTTTCAAAAACATTGAAGAGGTCAAAATGAAGCAAGTAATAAATCTAATATTCAATGTTTTAGATGCAAAAAATATAAACATTATCGAAACAAGCGCTATACCAAGATGCCAAATAAGTCTGCAGAACATGCAAATACCATAGATGTAGAAGAGAACCTAGTGCTCACGTGCAAATCAAATGAGCCAGATATGAAGTATACAGATACATGATATCTTGATATTAGGCGCAGTAATCACATGTGTGGAAGGAAGGAACTTTTCTCATATTTGGATGAATCTGTACGTAGAGAAGTAAATTTCAGGAATAAATTCAAAATTTCCATTATGGGCAGAGGTGACGTCAGTATTAAATCCAAAGACAGTATAAATGTTACTATTATTAATGTTTATTTTGTACCAGATTTTTATTGGAACTTATTGAGTATTGACCAGCTTTTTGAAAAAGAACACATTGATATCCAGAATGGAGTTTGCACAATCAAAGGCAAAAATGGCAAAATGATTGCAATGGTGCATATGACAAAGAATCGCATATTTCCTATCACCTTGCAAACAGGAACATTGATGAATTTTTCAACGATTTTGAAAGATGAAAAATGGTTATGGCATCTTTGATATAGTCATCTGAACTTACGTGAGCTAAAACTATTGGCTTAGAAAAAGATGATAACAGGCTTACTAGTAATTAAAGCTCCTGATCGACAGTAAATAAGGTGTATTCTTGGAAAATAACATAGAAACTCCTTTCTAGTTGGTAAAGTTAGAAGGGCTAGGCAACCTTTGGAGTTAGTGCACATAGACATCTATGGCCTAGTTAAGGTAGAATAACTGACACAAAAGGTACATTTTAATCTTTATGGATGATTTTACTAGAAAAACTTGAGTATATTTTCTTAAAAAAAATCAGAAACCTTTGAAAAATTTAAAGAATTTAAATCTTTTGCAGAAAAATAAAGTGGTTATTCTGTAAAAACCTTGAGATCTGATAGAGGAGGAGAGTTTACTTTAAATGAATTTTCAAATTTCTACAAAAGCTGCAAGATCTAACGTTAGTTGACAGCCAATTATTCTCACGCCCTAATCTTTGGCACGTGACAGGCATAGATTACCGTTAAGAAACCTTCTACAAGTCTAACCATGCAAGATGACATGTTAAGACACATAACCACAATAACAGATAAATATAAACATATCCTTTCTACCGAAAATCCAGCAAAGTTCCTTCTATTTATAGGACATCCAGACATGAGGCCTACATAACAACCAAAAGGTTACATGCCCTATACATAACCTGTATAATGGTTCAACATCATAACAGCCCAGATAACATAAGGTTATACCTACTAGGCTTCATCTAAACAAAATACATATACACAATTACTAAACTAACTACCAACATTTACACCATGTATATACCTTAGATCTTTACAAAAGGTGACCTACTTGATCAATGAGCAGATCCAGGATCAGGATGAGCTGGAGGGGTCGTGGGTGTTGTTAGTCAAATATAGGTGCCCTAGAGTCAATTTGATTGAGCTTTATTGCATCTATGACTAAGCGGTCTATGGATTTGGATAATAAAGGTTGAATATTTATCTTATATTGCATATTATGTTCATA
>JANHAO010019974.1:0-13018 GCA_026873985.1 Saraca asoca
TTTTGCTTATTTCTTCCATGTATTCTTCTTGTATCCTTTCCTTGATCCAAATGTATCTTCATTCTTCAAGTTTTCTTCTTCTTTTGAACCATTTTCATCATCCTGCACAAGAAATAGAAACCAAGAGCAGTATCTCAAACAACATATAAAATCAAAGTAAAAACATTAAAAAAACATGAAATATTATCAATAAACTGGACTAAAACTATCTTATTTTTATGCACTTTTTCCCATTTATCAGAACCCTTATAATAGAAGAGTCAATGTATGTTGTATTTGATGATGATGAAAGAACATGCCGAATGAGCAAGCTCTGCAAATAAGCAAGTTGATATAAGAAAATAGCTAGTTCTAAACGAGCAAGCTACTATAGAAGAACAAAATGCTGAAAGACAACCTAACTACTCTTTCAAATGTGAAGAAGAATATGGACAACCATTCTCTAGTGAACTTCAAAAAGATCAAACCCCATCAAGAAAGGTTAGAAACCTTCCTAGAGAATTGATATATCACCTTAGCTACCTAGATGAATATATCATTGGTGATCCTTCTCAAGAGATAAGAACAAGATCATCCTTTAAGAACAAGAACAAATTGGCACTTCTTTCCCACATTGAACCTCAAAATGTTCAAAATACTCTTATAGATGAAAGTTAGTTTAAAACCATGCAAGAGGAGTTAAATCAATTCAAAAAGATTGAAGTTTGGAAGCTAGTGGCAAAAACAACTGATCATTCAATCATTGGAACCAAATGGATATTTAGAAACGACTGGATGAATCAAGCAAAGTGTTAAGAAACAAAGTAAGGTTAGTAGCTCAACGGTATAATTAACAAAGAGATATAGATTATAATGAAACTTATGAAAGGCTAAGTAAGTTTCTAGTAGAAAATAGTTTTTCAAGAGGAAAGTTGAAATAACTCTTTTTGTAAGAGCCATAGATAATGATATATTATGGAAGTCTATGTTGATGATAGTAACTTTGATTCTACTAATGAGCTTTTGTGCAAGGAGTTTTCAAATCCCATGAAAAGTTAATTTAAGATGAGCATGATGGGTGAACTAACATTCTTCCTTAGGTTTCAAGTGAAACAAACAAATGAAGGATATCATTTTAATTTAAATACTTTGTTTATTCATAAAATAAATTTCCTTTTTATTTCTTTGTTTACACTTTATAATAAAATTTTCCAAAGTTTTCTTTTCACTCTTTATGAAATACATAGATTCAAAGCATCATTTTACTTTAAAGTCTTAACTCCTCACACTCTGTATATTTTATCTCTGAAAATCCTTTTCAAATTTTTTTGAAACCATGTTCTTTCTATGCTTCCTTCTCTGTAAACTCCTTGTACCTCAATGTTTAAACCTTTCCTCTTCTATGGTTATTTTCAGCTTTTTCTCCCAACCTTGTAAACTCAACACTTTTTCTCTTTCTCATATGAACAAACCCTTGTACTTCTTAAGCTTTTTACCTTCTTTTCTCTATTTAATCCTACTCCTCTTTATCCTAAAATCACAAAAACCTCTTTAGCCACTCATTAATGAATCTATAAATCAAAACACCTTTCTCACCACCTAAAAGTCCTCTCATCTCCCCTTTTCCAAAATCTTTTTTGCACCTAAACCTATTCATGGCCTAAAATTTAGAGTTTATTGATGAAGATTTCATCAACCTTGTAGCTAAAACATCATTGAATACAATTTGAAGACCATCCATGCATTCCATTAAGAAAAATTGATGAGGAATCCTTTGAATCTAATGGAATCCATTATTTCTAATGGGTTAGAGAGACAGGTTAGGAGCTGTTTATGAAAACGAATGAGAAAGTTCATAAGGAGTTTATCTGGGATATTTTATGCCAATCTGGAGGCACAAAAGAAGGAACATGAGTTGCTAATCTTTATGAACAAAGAGAGGAGAGTTTTAACACCTAGATTATTAACTCAGATTCTTGGAGTTCCAAAAAATAGAGTATGCTTGACTTGAACTAGAGGCAAACAAATTATTCAAGGTTGTGGGACCATATCTAGTTTTAATGCTTACACAATGAGTGTTTCACTGGAAAAATCATTTGCTACAAAATTATGTTTAAAATATGTTTTAAATTGATTGCTCGTAGAAAAATTTACATGTCTATGTTCCTAGTTTTTATGAAATATCATTACTCTTGGAAAAAAGACTTGTTGAATATATAAGACGTTGTTTTCAAGATTTGTGCTTAAGTGATTTGAACATATAAATTGTTTGGAAACATGTTAAGTCTTTAGGTTGCTCTTTTGTTTCTATCACAATACTGACATTCCATATAAAGACTATTCTTATACAGGTTACTTTTTGCTCCCAGGCAAATCATGTTGAGTTAGAAGCTGAATATTAAATCGTGATAAAAAGTGAAAAGCAATCAAATAAAGCTTGCCTTCTATATTATGAAAATGGCTATACTGGAGATTTCAAATTCAAATCAAAGAGAAAGTTAAATTCAAATTAAGGCCTATAACAGAAAGGAACTACTCTTTGAAAATGGCTATACTGGAGACCAAGTTGCTTTTTGAAGCATGTGTCTGTTATATGCATTTTTTAGATGGGCTGGCAAAAGCCTAGCTAGTGGAAGTCCAGCCCACTGAAGGAAGCCACTCCTAGTCAATGGCCTATTGAGCATGCAGATCGAGGAAGAGCCAATCCACAGAGGTTGATTGACTAAGAGCCTGCAAGAGCCGAATTACAGGATTAGCCTTTATCTATATAGGACTCTATGTAATAGATGAGCCATAAGAAAATAAAGAGAGATTTCATTGAAAACTAGAAAGGAGAGCATTCTGAGAGCATAGAGCCATGGAGCTCACTAGAGAGAAATCCCTATAAAAATACTGCATATTTTAAATACTCTTTTAGCAATAAAACCTCCGTCATGGATGCAAGGTCCGGTATCGTCTGGATTTGGCTGAACCACGTTAAAAAATCTCTGCGTTTGCTGTGTGTTCTTTTTCTTCTTCCTCTATTTTCTACACCAGGTTACAGTTTGGGGTTCATTGAATCATCCCCGTTGGCTGAGATTTGGTCTCTCCGTACGACCCAAATTTCATCATCAACAGTGTCCAATAGCTAGTCTTCATCCCCATCTATAAAAAGAGAGCAACTCCTTCACTTCGACAACAATAGAACCAAGTAAATCATCTTTTACAAGAAAACTTGTTCTTCCTAAATCTCCTATCTTTTTAAGTCTTCTTAAGATCTTCATTTATAAATCAATACTTTAAGAGTGTGAGAATATCATAGTCTCTTAGAGACAAATCTTTCTTGATTTTCACTTGTATTATTTAATTCACTAGCTAGAGGTCGAGTGTGAGTGATACACTAGTGAGAACCTTTTAGCTAAGAAATTTGCTTAGGTGAGAGGCTTGTAAAATCCATAAGGTGTCATGTAGGATTGCTTAAAATCCTTAAAAGATTATGAAGGGAAGTTGTAAAGGGATATCAAAAGAAAAAGTGCTAATGGATAGCCCTCAAGGTTAGGTTTGACCTTAAGAGAGAGAAGTAGACCCAAAGGGACATTTTCCCTTTGTAAGGATAGGATGGACAACCTTGGATCATCCTATAAACAAGAAGGACACTCAACATCTAGACCACCATCATTTGATAGCACCAATAATGATTATTGGAAAAATTGGATAATGATATTCCTTCAAGCCATTGATGATGACATATGGGAGATTATTGAAGAAGGGCTTATTATTAGTATAAATGCCTTAGAGACAATTGGTTGTAATGACATGGATATTTCATATCTTAGCATATTTAATAAACATAATGTTATGGCTTGTTTATCAATTTAGTTTTAAATATATATATGTTTTGATATATTTATACTATATTAGATAAAGTCTTTGAAGTATAATTGTGTATAAATAAATTAAATTAGGATTGTAATTATGAGATAATTTGTGCATAAAGTCATATTTCTAGATATATGTAATTATTGAATAATTGAGAAAACATGATATTAATTATTCATGAGTAAACTAACATATGTTATGTCATTTTCTTTAGAAGAATATGGTGATCTCTTACGTTGTTTGATATAGTGATATCTGGACAAATATATGGGTATCTATTATGGAGCATATGACTAAATTGACTCATCATGAGAAATCATATGGGATGTTATCATGTGTTAATGGATTTCTCATATGAAAGATGGTGTAAATGATTCTCACACTTGAGATTAATGTAGTGTCTTATGTATGGAGCTGTGCACTTTGATTTTATTCTAGGCTTACTAGCTTAGGAGTAGGATTGGTAAAAAGAAAAACACCAATTTTGGCAAGGTTTAAAACTCCACTATGGTGGTTTTCTAGCCTAAGTACCACTTAGGTTGGCTAAACCTAAGATAGAGGACTATAAGTGGATAAGATAATTCTCTTGAAAATTCAATATATTGAGTTGAAAAAAACTAGTCTTTAAAACAAGAATTATGACCCTATTTATGCTAAAATTATATGATTAAAATACAAAGAAATGGGGTGTGTTAATAGTAAGCTATGATGGGCTATTTGGGCAGCAGGGAGGTTGGTACTCACTTATAAGTTGGTAGTAACAAGTTGGCTTGTTGATAGTAAGCTATGGTGGGCTATTTGGCAGTAGAAGGCTTGTGGATGGTGAGTTATGGTGGGCTATTTGGGTAGCAAGGAGGCTGGTTCTTGCTTACAAGTTGAGAGTAGCAAGTTGGCTTGTTACAAGTGGGAGTAGACCAAGATGTAGGACACTTGGTTTTGCCTATTCTACTTTATTCTCCCATGGTTGGAGAAACTCATCATCGAGTTGAGCTTGATTACTATGGTAAGGGGATAAATTGGCCACACTGAAGGTAGAAGAAATCTCATAATCACTTAGTAATTTGATCTTGGAAGCACTATCATTAATCTTCTTTTCAACCTAAAATGGCCCATCTGCTTTGGGAGAATACAATCCAATGTTTTGGCTTATGGTCTTTACTATGTGGCAAGTCTGACATCTTTGGATGTGTCAGACAATACTTTTGTCAAGCCATAAGAGCTACAACCTTGTCCCTTCCAAAATGACTAGTTAATTGTCCATCATGTGATTTCTAAACTATTGCATCTCTTATGGAACATTGGGGAATACATAATAAGTTACCTTCGAAAAGGAAACCTTTTTATTAATGATATCATTGGTAGGCTTGGTTAGAGGTGGACTTCAAGATTGAGCAAAAATCAGGGTCACTTTTGTATAATTCTTTAATCATTTCAAACCTAACTACTTTGACTTACATAGAGGAAAATAGAGTGTGTCAATAGCTTAAGGTATCAACAACACGGTTTTGAGTTCTTGACTTATGCATAAGAAGAAAAGGGTTTGATTAAAGGAACTCATTCCAAGTAGTGTGGTGCCAATTGATCTTTTATTGTGAGTTTAGGTGCTTTAGAGTTTATGGTCAGAATATAGCATGAATTCCTTTGGGAGGAGATAATGACTCCAATATTCCAAAGCTCACACAATAGAATAGAATTCCTTATCATAAGTGGAATACTAAGCTTTGCATCATTCAACTTTTCACTAAAGAAGGCAATTAGTCATCCCTCCTGGCTTAACATTGCAATAATACCAACATTTAAAGCATCACAATCAACTTTAAACAATAAGTTGAAATCAGGAAAACCTAGGATAAGAGTTTTAGTGAGCCTTTTCCTAATTCTTCAAAACGTTTTTGAGCTTTTTCTATCCATTGAAATCTATCTTTTCTTTTGCTATTTGTGATTAAGTCAAGATAGAACTAAAGTTTTTGATGAATCTTCAATAGAACAATGCCAACCTATAGAAACTTCTAATATTGTGAATGGAGTTAGTTGTGGGCCAGTGGAGGATGGCTTTAATCTTGCAAGGATCAACTAAATACCTTGAGCAATGATGATATATGTTAAAAAAATTACTTTTAATGTTAGAAATGAGCATTTTTTGAGGTTGGCATATAGTTTCTACTTTATAAGGACTAAGAAAATTTGATGGAGATGGTGTAAATGCTCTTGTTTATTCTTGCTATATATCTAGATATCATTGAAATAAACCATAATAAATTTCCCAATGAATGGTCAGAATACTTTGTTCATAAGACACATGAAGGTGTTAGGAGCATTAGATAATCCAAAAGGCATAACTGTCCATTTGTATAGGTCATCTTAGGCTTTGAATGCAATTTTTTATTCATCTTTTGGTCACATTTGAATTTGATGATACCCACTTCCAAGGTCAATTTTTGAAAAGATTATTGCTCTATGCAGTTGATCAAGCATATTATTGAGTTGTGGTATAAAAAATCAATCTTGATAGTGATTTTATTTACAACTTTTCTATCAACACATACTCTCCATGTTCTATTTTTTTTGGAACTAGTAATACTGGTAATTGCACAGGGTTAACACTTTCTTTGATGATTCCCTTATCTTGTAATTCTCTCATTAGGTGTTGTAATTCCTCATGCTCTTAAAGGTTCATCCTATAAGTAGGTTTGTTTGGAATGATAGATCTTGGGATAAAGTTAATGGCATGCTGGATATTTCTCATTGGTGGCTACCCAGTAGGAATTTCTTTTGGTACAACATCTTGGTAAGTTTTTAGGAGGTTTGTGATTTTTTAGGGACATTGGCTTTATCATTTGGATTTACTAATAAGAGAAGGAAAAATTGGCTGGCATCTCTTTTAGTTCCTTAAGTTGTCTTTTAGTGACCAAAGTTATAATCTAATCTAGGCAATCTGATTTCTTGATAAGCATATTAGGTTGCAATGGTGTCAACTTGATATTTTCCCCACCTTTATTGAAGGAGTAGGTGTTTTCAAACCTATTATGGGTGCCTTGATGATTAAATTACCATGGCCATCCTAACAACAAGTGATAGGCATCCATCATGATGACATCACACCATACTTCATCCTAATACTTCTTGCTAATGGAAAATGACACAAGGTAATGCTTGGTAACCTTCACCTCATTTTGCTTTCTTAGATATTGCAACTTATAAGGTTGAGAATGGCTTTTTGTTGGGAGTTTGAGCTTCTTTACCGTGTAGTTTGATATTAAATTCTCATAGCTTCCATTGTCAATAATGACATTACATACTTTTCCTCAAGAAGTACATCTAGTGTGAAAAATGTTGTGTTGAAGCCAATTTTCTTCTTGCGATATAGAAGTGTGAAGGCTTCTTTGTACCACTAGGGATTCTCCATAATTAGCTAAGATGAGATCTTCATCAGATTAAGGTGGATCAACTTCTCTTTCTTTTTCTTCATTTTTGCTAGGCACTTCATGAATCTCTCCTACAATAGCAGCCATGACTCAATCAAAACCAATATGACCATTACCTTGACATTTAAAATACTTTCAAGTGCTTGGATTGATGGTGTGGCTAGTTTTAGTTTCTTTTTCATTTTTGGTAGCTTTTGTTGTAATGTTAAGTTTATTTATTGTTGTGGTTCTTGGGTTTTGAATTCCTAGATTGCTTGTAGCTTCTTTAGATCTAAATGGGTTAGCTGTATTTTTCTTTGCATTATGTTTCTCTACTATCATGGCTGGTTTAACAATGTCATCAACAATAAAGTATTATTGTAAGGATATGACATTTGCAATTTTAGAATTTAGTCCCATGAGGTAGAGGGCAATAGTTTGTTCCTTAGGCTTATGAATGTCACACTTCATTTTAAACTGCTTAAACTCCTTTGTATATTCTTCAATAGTCATGCCTCTCTGTCACAAATTTTGAATTTGATGAATATCTCTTGGCAATAGGGTGTTGGAAGATACTTGCATGTGAACTCTTTTTGCATTTTATCCCAGGTTTTGATTTGACATAAACCTTCTCATTCTCATTGGTGCTTAAGATTCTTCCACTAGATTGATGCATATTTTTTTGATTTGATGGCTACAATTTTGACACATTTTTCATCTTAAATATCTTTGAGGTTAAAAATACGTTTAATAGTGTGTAACTAGTTAATAAAATTATCTGGTTGTAGTCTTCCTTCAAATTCGAGAATATCTTGTCTGATTTTGATATCATTGGATGGCTTGGCATAAGTTCTTTGATGATGATGTTTGTGCCTATTAGATGTAAACAATTAGACATCATCGTTGGTTTGTAATCTTTTGAAAAGGTTTCTATCTTCTACACCAGTATCTAAATTAGAGTCAATTATGTGCTATTGAGTTCTTCCAGCTTCATAAAGTTGTGTTTGCAATTGTTCAATTTGAGCTCAAAGTTCTTGAATTTTGATATCACGTGGGTCGTGTTCTTGGTGATTTTGATGCCTTGGAGGCATTTTTTTTTTCAAAATTAAATTGGTGGGAATGGGTGGCGATGTAGCAGTGGATGACACATGGCAACTTTTGGTTAGTGATTGCAATTGTAGAGTTTTGAAGTTTTTTTTTTGTAGTTTTTAGAGTGACAGGAAGGTGTGGATCAGGGTGCTTGGATGCCAAATGGCTTAGGAGTAGGATTGGTAAAAAGAAAAACATCAATTTTGACAAGGTTCAAAACTCCACTATGGTGGTTTTCCAGCCTAAGCACCACTAAGATTAGTTAGACCTAAGATACAGGACTATAAGTGGGGAAGAAAATTCTCTTAAAATTCCAATATAATGAGCTAAAAAAATTGATCCTTACAATAAGAATTAGGGCCCTATTTATACTAAAATTATAGGATTAAGATATAAAGAAAATGGGCTTGTTGATGGTGGGCTATTTGGGTAGTTGGGAGGCTAGTACTTGCTTGCAAATTGGTAGTAGCAAGTTGGCTTGTTGATGGTGAGCCATGGTGGATTATTTAGGCAGTAGGAGCTTTGTGGTTGATGAGCTATGGTGGGCTATTTAGGTAGCAAGGAGGCAGGTTCTTGCTTGAGGTTGGCAATAACAAGTTGGCTTGTTATAGGTGTTGATGGTGAGCTATGGTGGGCTATCTAGGTAGAAAGTGGGCTTATGGATGGTGAGCTATTTGGGTAGTAAGGAGGCTGGTTCTTGCTTGCAAGTTGGCAACAACAAGTTTGCTTGTTATAGGTGAGAGTAGACCAAGTTGTAGGGCACTTGCTTGCAAGTTGGTAGCAGTAAGTTAGCTTGTTGCAAGTGGTAGCAGCAAGTTAGCTTGTTGTAGGTGAGAGCACACAAAGATGCAGGGCATTTGGTTCTGCTTGTTCTACTTCACTTACACTCTTAAAGAGTAGTTATGAATAATTTTGGATATACCACAATGTGCATGAAGGTAGTGATTGATCAAGAAAAAATTCATCCTCTTTAGTAATAAGGGAAGATATTCAAAAGTTGTTTTGATATTTGTGCTATGATCAAAATCATCAAGTTATGCATTGATGATATATAAAAGAAGTTTTATGTATGAAGGATTTTAAGATAGGACATAGTTAAACATATACCTAAGATTGGATGTTTATATTAGGGTTGAAACTTGGACTATACCCTAAGTCCAACTTGAATATTAGGAGATGAAGGGATTGAATTACATACTAACATCTTATCACGAAAGGTTTTGATTTATATAAATTTATTCTCAACATTTGGGTGGTCATGATGCTTTGCTAGAAGTAAATCCTAATTTAAAAATTTATTTGAAAATTTTGGAAAAATTGTTTTAATTTAAAAGAGTTTTAATTCAATTAAGCTTATAGAAGTTTATAAATAAATTCATTGCTAACATACATGGAAACTTAATGGGTCACACACTCTTTGATCCAAAGTTAAGGAAAAGTTAGAATACAAAATGTTGTGAATTCAAGAGTTGATTAGTAAACATCTTAGAAATTTGAAACGATTAATTAAGTGTTTTAATATGATTAGGAGTGTTAATTAATCAATGATTTAATAATTCTAATAAAGATTACAATTATTAAATAATAGTAAATTTCCAATGTTAATATTTTAATGTTGTGGAACATTCATATTAGCCCTAGAAGAGATCATAAGTGGAAGAATGGTTCATCACTTAGAAAGTTATTTTAATAAATTAAAACAATGTGAGAATGATTACAAAAGAGTTTATGAGTTTGGATTGATAAAAAAGTATTTGGGCTTATTGGACATAAAAGAATGAGCATGAGGTTAATAAGTTTGGACTCATTATGGCCTAAAGAAAAGTGTGGATTCCTTAGGTCGAGAGGGTTGCAATAGCCGTGCAGCCTATCCACTTGATGAGTGGATGGAGTGAATAACGGGAAACCTTGACTTTTGCCCCACTCATGCTTGTTCTTTACTCTTGCTTGTGCTCCAATCTCTTCTATGTATAGAGGAGAAAAGTCAATCTTTCAACATGCCAATTCAACTCTACCACATGTGTTGTGCACCCAACTCTCTCTGTGTGATCTCACTTTTCATCTTCTCTTTGCATTCAAACGCCAACCTTGTCTAATTGAATTTGTGATTCCTTTGAGAGCTAGCATCTCTTAAGTTGAGTGGTTAATTTTCCTACTTTTCTTGTTACATGAACTTGGTGGAGGCTTTGAATCAAATTGGTTTATATCGATCACCACTGATATTGGAGACCATATCTAAAGGAGTTACCTAAAGAAAATCCTAAGGACTTGATCATACTACTTGTTTATAGAATTTTTTGGACATGAAACTCAATTTTGGAGATTGAGGATTCTAAAAATAACTCTGGATAAGTTATAATTTAAATTATTACTTTATTGCTTATTTGAATTATACCTTGCTTTATGAATTAATTTATAAACAACATGATCCAGGATTGGGAATTTCTGTTGCACATACTTGATGACTTTTATCTAATTTTCCCAATAGTGATATTAGAGCCCATGTTATTTTCTTTTAATCCATGATTAAAGATTTGATTATTATGGTGATAATTGAGATTATGTGTGTTGTATACAAAAACTGGCCTCGCAAGGACGAGTCCTCGAGCATAACAAAGACCAAGTCTCACGCTCCAACAAAAAGCCTTCAGTAGGCTTTGCTCCGACCGATCAGGAGAGCGGTAACAGTGAAGTAATCCTAAGCATCCAGCCTAGTTTCTCTCACTACAGTATAAATGACATCGCGAGGACATTTGGGCATGATTCACGAGGCAACTTCCCCTCACGAGGAATTGATCCAGCAAAGAGATCACACGGTTAGCTTACTACAAGCAGTACTCGTGATATATCTGAGCCAGGGATTCCTGCTCAGGCTACCCTGCACCTTGCTCAGTCTAGCAGTGATGTAGCAACCAAGCGTAGACAAGCTCTATCTACAGCCATGCTAGAAGGTTCACTTTGTAGCCTATGTTTAGCACTGGCCATTTTGTAGTCTTTTCACTGTCTTTCTTATTTATTACTTGATGTAATACAACTATAACTTATAATTAATGTGTGTAACTTCTCCTTCCCCTATAAATAGGATTGCCTTGTTAGAAGAAGAGGAGGAGAGACAACTCTATAAGTAGAAACCCTGCAAATATTATTTCTCAATACAAATCATCCGTGGACGTAGGGTCCAGTGCCGCTCAGATTTAGCCAAACCACGTTAAATTTGTCATCTCTCTTTTCTTCCTTCCTTTTGGTCCATTCTCTTTTGCACTTCAAAAACAGTATTGGTGCCTTGAACTCCTCCCTGTTGGCTGAAGTTCATGTCTCCCGTACTAACTAAATTTCACCGTTAATATTTTTGGCACCGTCTGTCGGGACCATATGCTTTCTGAAGTTTCCTTCGCAGCCTAACTATGGCTAGAGGGAGAATGACTCAGAGTTCTATAGCTCCAACTTCTCAGCAGCATGCCATTGCGCTCAAAATGCAAGAGGCACAAACTCCTGACCAGTCCTGATCGGCACTTAAGAATACAGTTAGAGAATTGGCTGAAACTGTCAAAATGCTTGCCCAGGCACAGGCACAAAATGCCCAAAGACAAGAAGAGGTCATGGCACAACTCCAATAACTTCGGGAGGAAGCTCAGAGGGAAGCTCGTGACGTTCATGACAACCAATGACTGGGGGGTTCTCAACGGGCAGAAAGCTCTACCTTTCAGTGCGAAGACTAGCCTCCAGCAATGGAAGAGGTTCTCCAAAGGTTGAAATAGCTAGAAAAGCATTCGCAACCTCGGAATAATCAACCTCGCCATGAGGAAACCTCACCATTCTCTGTGAAGATCGAAAAACAACCTCTCCTGTCAAAACTCAAAGTGCCCACCATCCCACTATACGATGAGAACAGTGACTCGAGTGATCACCTGGACGCGTTCAATACTCAAATGGACCTCCAGATGATCGACCCCCTAGTGAAGTGCCGAGTCCTTCCCACCACATTAGGGGTAGCACCTCAGGCTTGGTTTAGACACCTCCCAGCCTGCAGTATTAGTAGCTAGGACGAATGTCAAAGAAAATTTGTTAATCAATACCGAGCACTAAAGAAACAACTCATGCCTCCTTGCCATCTAATGATAATTTTCTAGTGCAGGGATGAGCCGCTCAAAGACAAGTGGCCCGATTCAGGCATGAAGCCAACTCCATGGAGAACCCTTAGGAGGAAAGCATTTTAACGGCCATCTCACCAGGACTTCATAAAGACGACAAGCTGTATAGGAGCCTTTATAAGTCCCCTACTCGAGATCTCACTGAATTCTATGATCGGGCGACTAAGCAAATAAGATGGGAAGAAACCTTTGGAATGGAGGAACCCAAACATAAAGGAAGCCAAGGTGGTCCCTTTGCAAGTAAAAAGAGGGGTAGCGAGAGTCACGATAACCCCACTCCTCATCTTGCAAAGAAGGCAAAACCTCAGTGACCTGAGGGTCGCTTCGAGAGCTACAGCATCCTGTCGGATACACAGGACATAATCTTTGCTGTAGAAAGGCATAATGAGGACTTTGGAAAACCCAGGCCAATGAGGGTACCCGTTAAGCCTAGAGACCAGAGTAGATTTTGTGCTTATCACAATGAGGCTAGACACACCACCTCAGAATGCCATGCTCTGAAAAATGCCATAGAAAGCCTCATCAGAAAGGGTCAGC
>JANHAO010019975.1:0-13012 GCA_026873985.1 Saraca asoca
AATATAGTATATTTTTAAGTAAAGGGTATTTTTGTCAAAAGGATTAATTTTTATCCTATCCAGTGTTATACAGTACATCACCAAACATAATATAGCATTATGTTATACAATACAATATCTTATACAATGTCATATCAAACACTATATAGTATTAAAATTTTATCAGGTCTTATACTATCAGGCTTTATCCTATCAGGCCTTATCCAATCAGGTCTTATCTTATACAGCGTACCAAACAGGCCCCAAATTGATTCATGTTTCTATCATAAAACAAAGATTTGGACAAAACCTATGAATCAATTTGATAAAAGAACACAGAGAATTTGTGCTTTTTGGATGAATTTTTTGGGAGTAATTCGGACCATTTTAGTTTCAGTATTTTACAACAAAATTTGAACTGATTTGTACTAATTTTGCTCAAATTTATCTATGAGTTAGTCATAAGTTGGCATGAAGATGAAAACCCACATAAAAATATGGGTGGATTCAGCTGAAATTGGCCAGAATTGGAAATGGGTCAAAAAAATCCATTGTACAACAATATGGATGAAAACAACCAGTGGCGCGGATGCGCCTGGCCTACGCGTGGATGTCCATGTAAATCGTGCCGATCTTTGATGGAGATGATTCTGGTGGCATCTTTCTCCACTCTTTGTGATGAAATTTTTTAGGTATTTTTCTAGAAGTTTTTGAAAATAAAAATAATTTATTTTTTATTTTATTTATTTAAATATTAATTTGAGATTATTTGGACTGGAAAATTTTATTGTATAATTCTAACATGATGTGATATTGTATATAAATTTTTACAGAATGTTACAATACTATCTTCATGTTTAAATAATTTTAGACTGTCATATGTACAATTTATGAAATTATGTAAAAATCAAATTTTGCTTACTTATGTCATAAAATTTTTTGTAATTGTATACTCATCTATCGTAGGATCAATTGCACAAAATTTTGTTAAAATAGAATTATTTGATTGTATCAAGGAGAATGCTATATTAATAATATATATCTTATTAGTATAATATTACTAATATAGTCTATTGGCGATAATATGAGTGTTAGAATTAAATATTATGTTCCTAAAATTTTAAAAATTCCATATCGGTGTCAAGTTTTAAGAATGTAATATTCAATTCTAGTATTGTATTATAAGACCTAGAATGCTTTATTAGTATTGGATTTTATAGTATAATGCTTTTGTAATTGCATCATTTGTGATTTATGAGGAAAATGATAGTATGACTAAGTTATACATTTTTTATGTATGTTTATGATTAATTTCATAAATTGTTTTTCCTTGAGCTCTTTACCTATGCAGATAACCTCTATGAAAACTTTGAATGGCACTAATATATGAGAACATGATTGTATCTGACAATCACCAACTTAGATATGGCATTGAGAAAGGAAGAGCTTGTAATTGATGCTAATTCTACTTCTACTCAACAGGCTCAGCATAAGAAGTGGACATATTCAAACAAGGTGTGTTTGAAGGTCATGAAATACCCTACAAACAAGACCATCAAGCAGCATGTTGCTAATTCATAGAATGCTAAGGCCTTTATGGATTCTGTTGTTGAAAAGTATGTGAAGTTTGATAAGGCTAAAAAGGTTTTTACTTGAGAAAGCTAACTATGATAGGATCAATGGAGTTTGTGAGCACATCATGAAATTGCTGCATTATCACAACCGATTGAAGGATATGAATATTAACTTGGTAGATGGTCTTTTTTATCTAACGTGCTTTGGAGTCTCTCTCTTCTCAGTTCGATGCTTTCAAAACATCATATAATACCCAAAAAGGTAAATGAACTATCAATAATATAATATCCATTATTAGTCAAGCTGAAGAAGATATGAAGAAGGAAAATACTCAGACTGCAAGTTATCTTTCTCATGCTTCTAACTCAAGATAAGGGAATAAATCATATCTGAAGGACAATAAGGGAAAGTTAAGTTATGAGAAGAAGAATAATAAGATGAATGAGCAATGCCACAAATTCAAGAAGTGATTATTTAAGGGAACGTGTAGGTTTTGCAAGAAGTATGAACATAAGAGAACTGATTACTTCAAATTTAAAAACTGGCTTGAGAAGAAAAGGAAAGGTATTCCTCTAGCTCTGATATGTTTTGAAATGAATATTGTTAATGTTCTATCAAACACTTGGTGGTTGGATACTAGTGTAACTATTCATGTTACAAGTTGCTTATAAGTGTTGAGAATCTAAGGAAACCAAGTGATGGGGTACTGGTGATAGGACTAGGAAATGGAGATAGAGTACAAGTGGAGCACATTGGAGTTGTTTCTTTGTATTTTTCTATTAGTCATTTTTAGAATTGAAAGATACAATTTATGTACCTTCGATGAAAAGGAATTTGATTTTAGTTGTTACTTTAGACCAAAATGGACATTCTTGTTATTTTGGAAATGGAAATATCAAATTGCTTTATGATTTTGCTGTTGTTGGCTTTGATTTCTTATGTGATGGTTTATACAAAACAAACTTAGATCTTGATTTTACAAATTCCATAAATGCAATTGTTAGAAAGAAAAGGGGCATAGTGGATGAAAAATCTTCATTGATTTGGCATAGGTAGTTGAGTCATATTTCTAAAGAAAGGATGGAGAGATTGATAAAAGAAGTGGTTTTATATGATCTATACTTTTCATATTTTAGTGCATGTGTAGATTGCATCAAAAGAAAATTTGTTACTAGAGCTAGAAAACGGAGAGAAAGCCAAAAAACAAAATGTTCTAGAGTTGATCCATAATAACCTTAATGGACTTATTTCATCTAGTGCTATAGGTGGATACAAATATTTCACCACCTTTATAGATGAACATTTGAGATTTCAATAGGTAGAGCTTTTCATTGAAAAATCTGAATCATTGGGTAATTTTAAGAGATTTAAAGTTGTAGTTGAACTTAAGCTAGGAAAGAATATTAAAGTTGTTAACTTTAATGGATGTGGTGAATATTATGGTAGATATGATGAAATCAAGAGAAACCTTGGTCCTTTTGCTATATATCTATAGGAATGTGGAATTGAAGCCAGTTACACCATACTTGGAACACTCGAACAAAATGGTGTTGTAGAAAGAGGAAACCAAACACTCATGGATATGATAAGGTGTATGTTTGCTTATTCTTCTTGACTAAAATTCTTGTGGGGTGATGCTTTAAAGACTGCTACATATATCTTGAATCAAGTTCCAAGCAAATTTGTGCCTAAAACTCCATATGAACTGATATATGGCAAAAACCCTAGTCAAAGGCATTTCCATGGTTAGGTTTTAAAGCTGAGGTAAGGCCATAAATTCTATCCACAAAGAAATTTGCAACGGCTTTAGAGGCGACATCTAACTCCTTCTAGCATAGTCATTAAATCAGACCACGTTATTTATTTTGATGATAAGTAGGATAGTGGAATGAAGTACCATGCATCACTTCTTTTAGAGAAGAACAAAGTGTTATCCCACTTGTGCCTTTATTGGTTGAAACATCTGAATTGTTCTGCCAAATGATCCAATACAACCAATGGTAGAAGATAACATTGTAATTGAATTCCTTTGAGAAGATCTTAAAGGGTTTGTCAACTTACAATTTCAAATGATTATTTGATATACTTGCAAGAGCATGAATTTGAATGAAGATTTAGGTCCCACAAACCTTTTAAAAGCCTTTTTTGGTCCTAACTTGTGGAATTGCTTGTTGGTTACAAAGTAGTTAGATGCAAATGGGTCTTTAAGATTAAACGGGATGCTTTAGGTGGAATTAAGAGGTATAAGGTCAGACTAATAGCAAATGTTTGAACTCTAAAAAAAGGCATCAACTATGAAGGAAGTTTTTCACCAATTTAGATTAAAGACTTATTTCGAGTTGTTATGGTAGCAGTAGCTCATTTTGATATAGATCTTCACCAAATAGATGTTAAAATAACTTATTTCAGTTGAATGGTGATTTGTCATAAACTATTTACATGAACCAACTAGATGGTTTCTAAGTGAAGGATAAAGAACACTTAGTATGTGAATTGAAGAAATCCATATATGATTTGAAACAAGCATCTAGACAATAGTATCTCAAATTTGATGAGATTATGGCTTCTCTTAGTTTTAAGGAGAATATTATGGATCAATGTATCTAATTTATGATTTGTGTAGGCATTTTTATGTTTCTGGTGTTATATTGATGATATTTTCCTTGCTAATGATGATGTGAGCGTATTGAATGAGACAGAGCAAACATTGTCAAAACATTTTAATTTGCAATCCTGGTGATGCCTTTTTTTATGTTGGACATGCAAATCGATCGTGATAGATCACTAGGTTTTCTCATTGGCTTGTCTCAAAGAACATATATTGAGATAGTACTCAAAGGTTTAATTATGTCTACTTGCTCTAATAGTGTTACATCCTTTTAAAAGAGTGAGATTTTTTCCAAAGCCCACTATCCTGAAAATGATAATGGGATATCAAGAATAACAATGGTCCCATATGCTTCTATTATTTGTAGCTGATGTATGCTCAAGTGCCTCTAGGGTTAACTCGACTGGATTCAAACACAGATCCAAAAGGATAACTAGTTGACCATGGGTACGACCCTTAAGGGAGGATTGGTTGATTGACTATCGGTGTTAGGTCAAACAAAACCTAATGCATGAAATTTAAGGTTTTAGAATTCTAGTGTTGTTCAGTGTCAACCAGAGTTGAAACCTTGTTGGAAGAAGCTTCAACTTAGTCTTTGATCTGAAAAATTAATCTAAGGTAAAATCAACTAAAAAGAAATCATGTTTCTATTTTCCATTAATTTCATCTTTACATTTTATATCATAATTAATTAGTTGGGTTGTCTTCAACAAAGTTCTTATCAACTTACATCCACACCGGAGGTAAGATGTAATACTAGGAATAAGCTCATGCAGTGCATGATGTAGTGAATCCATATGATCAAGTGAGAGAGGGATTTTGCATTTCTGGCTTCCTTTTTGTACAAAGTTATATCTTTTGAAAATTGCCAAATGCTTTTTGATTGTTAGATATGGGTAATATAGTTAAGGGAAAAGTTTATGAGAAATATGCCAAAAACATTACAAGTAAGATGTTAGAAGATAGAAATAGAGGATATGACAAATAAGTCAAAAGGTTATTTAGATAAAGTATACTAGATATAAGTTTAGATAAGTAATAAGTTATTGAGTTTTATTAGAACTCTATATCTTGTATAGCCTCTGTATAAATAAAGGAGTAAGGTTGAGTCTTTAATATAATGAAGCTATCTTATTTCATTCAATAATATTTTCTCTCTAACTCTTTCTATCTTTTCTCTTTTCCTAAATCCTAATTATTTTTCTCAATATAGTATCACAGCAATATCATCCACCTTGAGGCCTTGTAGATTATACCACTTCTGGTAACCTCAAAGAGATTAAACTGTCAATGTAGAATTTCAATTTTGTTTTGTATTGTTATTATGAGTTATTTGATTTTGTAAAAAAAAAAGTTCTAAGAGATGTTTTTAAGTTTATTTTTTTGCCAACTCTCTATTTCTCTTTGGGTGCACACCATAACCAAAGCTTTTAAAAGTGAATAAAGATCAGTTGAAGAAGATGATTCTCTAAAAAAAATGACAAAAAAAAAATTTTTAGCCAATGTATCATTTTGGCCATCTTATTTTCTGAGTTAATGTATCATTCTGGCTTTCACATGTTCTCAGTCAATATATCATTTATACTATTAATTTTTCTCTGCCAACGCATCATTTTGATCATCTTATTTTCTAAGCCAATATGTCATTCTAGCTAAACAAAAAAAAAAAAAAATCTTTCTTAGTCGATGTATCATTTCAATTATTTTTTTTTTTTGCCGATGCATCATTCTAGCCATCTCATTTTTTAAGTTGATTTATCATTCAAGCTATCATAGATTTTTTTTCAACTGAAGTATCATTTTAGTTGTCACAAATTTTATTGTATATCAATTCGGCATACTTTTATCTTTTAGGCACTTATAATCATTCTAGTAGCGATTAGATCGCTTTGCATTCAAGGGGAGTTATTTGCATACTGTGTTCTTTGATAAGCCATTCATGTAGTTTGAAGTTTTAGTTTTCTTTATAGTTATTTTTATTGGGTTTTACTTTTAGAGTTAAAATTTATGTAATAAGTTTAAACTTTGCAAGCTTTACCTTAAGGGGAAGTGTTAGAAGATAGAAATAGAGTATATCATAGATATGCCATTAAGTTGTTTATATAGAGTATAATACTAAATATAAGTCATAAATTTATATAAATCAATAAGTTACTATGTTTTATTAGAACTCTACCTCTTTTATAGCCTCAATATAAATAGAGGAGCAAAGTTGAGTGTTTATGTAATTTCAACTATTTTATTTCATTAAATAATTTTTTCTCTCTCGCTCTCTTGATCTTTTCTCTTTTCCTAAACCCTAATTATTTTTCTCAACATAAAATATCATGGATTAGACCTAGAATGAAAGAATTGATAAAAACCAGCTTTTAGGCTAAAATATATGTCGGAAGGTAGATTCAAGTTAGCATATAGGAACTGTTTTACAAAGTTATGGAATGGATTCTATGTGAGAACATAGAGATGGATCAAGTTATGGATTAAATTAGAAATCTTGATCTTGCATATGCATATCAGCACAAATATTACAAATTATGAAAAGTTATAAAACAAATTAGTTTTCTATTGTTTATGTAAATTATGATTTATGGATTTTAAAACCTCATTTTCTTAAATTATTTATTTATTTAATTAAATTATATACATTTATGAAATTTATCAAATTATTAAATTTTTTAAAATTAATAAAATTATTGTTTTAAAAGAATTATGTTTTACTTTTAGAAATTTCTTTTTTTTTTTATTTTGGACTTCCCTTATTTAGATTAATTGATAAAATTAGGTTACTAAATGTCAAAATAATATTGTATAAATGCTTGTAATTGCTTATCAAATAGTTAAGGCTTAATGGACACCTAAACTATTGTGGGTATTAGAGTATGAGCCTTGTAATTAAGCCTTCGATGATGGTTTAATTGGCTCAGTAGTATTACAATAAGGAAAGCTCTTACTCACATGCTAGTTAGTGTTGTAGCCATTGACTGATTTAGGTTTACAGAAATTTCATCCCCTCTCCTCTTTTTTAGGGTTCGCGAGAAATATGCTTAGCAGGATCAAATTAATCATGGATTATCAATCTGCATTAGGTATGCAATATGTATGTTTTATTATGTTTAGTTTTGCATAGATTTATTCTTTGTTATATGGCTTTGATATAGTTATTGGCTATTCTGAATTGCAAATTCTTGCATAGAGAATTTATAGGTTGCATATTACTTTGAGTTTAAGCATTATAATTTATAGATTTGGGAATGGCAGCTAAGGGTGTAGATTGATATTCCTAGTTTGTAAAAGATAAGGATTTTGTTTAAATTTTCACAATTTTTCGCATAATGTTCCATGTATTTTCTGTTTTCATATTTCTAAACTTTAAAATTATAAAATTTGTCAAGATAAGGAGTATCTTTTATTTTCATATTCTTTGTATAAAATATATAGGGCTACACCCCTCGTCTTTTTATATATAATAAAATAGAAAAGGTTTTGATCTAACTTTTGATCTACTTTATAAAATAGGTTAGGCCATTTTATATATAAGAAAATAGAATTGATTGTGACCCAACTTTTGATCCATTTTACAAAATAGATTAGATCATATTAATTAAAGGATTTAAAGGACAAATTTAACAATTTAGTCCTTCAATTTTTTCTTCGCTTATAATTTTATCCCTGATTTTATTAAGGTGTCATTATTACTTACTTGGTTTCACATCGTTAGAAAAAAAAATAATCTCTTTATCCATCCAATTCCACTATATATAGCCCAAAGGGAAGAGAACTGCATAGTACGTTAAGTATCTGATTGGTCTATTAAATTATAAATTTGAAATAAGGCTATAATCGAAAGAGAAAATAACATTATTCTCTAATTTTTTTTCAAATGAAATAGCATGTTAAATCCCTAACTTTTAAATATCCATTCTTCGAGAAAAATTAATGAACTGATGTCATTTTGTCTTTTGCCTATAGCCCTTGTTATGGGTAAGATTTGAGACCTCTTGAATGAGCTGGTAGAAAACCCGGATAACCATAAAGCTTTGGCTCGCTAAGATGTTAGAGGTGCACAGCCCTGGCTCGCGCGATCAACAACCCTCCTTACGCGAACTCATCCCAACGAGAACGGGCTCGGTCACAGAAGAAGATGCTAGTGACCCCCGAACTGAGGATACAATTCGCTCAAGAACAACCTCTACCTAGGGTAATCATAAAAATGAGACAGACGTGTGGCATATCTAGAGACAAGGGTCTCATCAGCAGAATGCAATCTATAGCAATCGAATCGTGAGATACACTTTGTCTTGTACAGACATGGCATGCTGTAACATATTTACAACTTATAAAATTACAATTGTAACCTCCTCTTGTCTATAAATAGAAAGAATGAGATGAATGTAAGAGAGAGAGGGAGCTAACCATATTGAAACTCTATAGAAATATTTTCATATCAATACATTATCGTGGATGTAAGGTTCGATTCTATCTGAATTTGATCGAACCATGTTAAAAAGGTTTTGCATTTCTTGTTCTTCTTCTTCTGGCCATTCGGTGCTTGTCAATTGAGATTGCAACCAAATTGCAATTTGAGTCCTAGAAGAACTTCTTCTGTTGCCTAGATTCTGGTAGAACCAAAATTCACCATCAACATTTTGGCACCGTTTGTGGGGACTCATCTACAGTTTGGTTGATCCTCTATGCTCAGGCTTGCCTTTTTGATTGATCGTAATGGCCAGAGGAAAAGCTATCAGAAAATTTCAAGCCGTCAGTAACCATTTGGAAGGCCATATGATGAGCTCTTCTACCACTAGGACCATTAATGGCTTGCCCTCCTCTGTTCACCACTAGCCTACCTCACTATGCCTAGAGGTAGCAAGATGCAAGCTTGGCACCAATGCCAAAAGGCGTTGGAAAATATAGTAAAAGAAATGGCCAAAGCATTTAAGGTGTTGGCATAAGCACAAGCTCGGAATGTACAAAGACAAGCTGAAGTTATTACTCCTGAGAATGGTCACCAATAGTAACAAGCTGAAAGTTCGAACAAAGTAAATCAGGAGCATACATCAAATCATCGCTTGCACAACCAGGAGAGTACAAAAAGTCACCAGCCTTCCGATGAGCACCCAAAAGCATTGACTCAACTGATGGAGGAGTTACTGTAAAGAGTGAAGCAACTGGAAGAATACTTTCAAGGTCAAAGCAATCGAGGATGCCTCGAGGGGCAATCCCTCCTTTTCAAGGAGATCGAGTCAAAACCTCTCCCATATAAGCTTAAAGTTCCTACAGTTCCGCTATAGAACAGGAATAGTGACTCGCATAGCCACCTGGATATGTTTAACATCCAGATGGACTTATAGATAGCCAATTCTCTGATCAAATGCCATGTCTTCCCAGCCATATTAGGAGATGCCCCTTGAGCTTGGTTTAAGAATCTCCCAGCTCGTAGCATCAATAGTTGGGAGGAATGTCAAGAAAATTTTTTCAATCAGTACCGAGCACTAAGGAAGCAACTCGCACCCCTTGCCATCTTGCTACAATCTTTCAACATAAGCATGAGCTACTAAAAGATTATATTGCTCGATTTAGGCACAAGATCAAAAATGTGGAAAGCCCATCTGATGAGGCCATTTGATGGCCATATTGACAGGGCTCCATAAAGATGGCAAGCTATATAAAAATATATACAAATCCCTAGTCGCTGACTTAGGTGAATTCTATGATTAAGCTACCAAGCAGATTAAGTGGGAGGAGACTTTTTGTCTAAAAGAGTCCAAGCAAAAGGACGAGGCAAACCACCCCGTTCGAAGCAATAAAAGGAATAATAAGGGCTGAGATGGCAATTCCAACAGTCAACCTGCCAAGATGGCCAAGAATGAGTGATCACTACATCCAGACTGCCCTGATCATTATAGTATCCTATCAAATACCCTGGATAGGATATTCACTGCGAAAAAAGGCAAAGAAGACTTCAGGACTCCCATTCCCTTAGGACTCCTTGCGCAGACAGAAGCACGAACAAATTCTACACATATCACAATGAAGTGGGACACAACACTTCGAATTGCTGAGCTTTTAAAGATGCCATTGAAGATTTGATTAAAAGAGGGCGTTTGAGAGAATACATGTTGTGACCTGTGGGTAGCAGCCTCCGTAACCTCAATGGGATCCTGAATCTGAGCAGCCAATTGTAGTAAGAACCATATATTGAACTTGTCATATAGTGGCCCACAATCCATGTAGGCCGATTCATGTAAGATTCTCCTAAAAATTTTGATGAGTGTTTGATTTGGTCTTGAAAATTTGAGAAGTAAGAAGTTCACAAACCAAATCTCAAGTAATGATCAAGTGTAACATTGCCAGTGAGCCATCACACATTCATGATCTATTTCTTGGTTCATAGCGTAGCTTTCATATGATCAAGTATTCATAGCTTTCATGTGATCAAGCATTTGTAGCTTTCATACGATCAAGCATTTGTAGCTTTCATGTGATCGAACTTCACAACTCTCATGCAATCTAAACAGCTCGCACGTATGAGCCACTTTCTTGGCCACCGTGCCCGCACAGCGATCTTACCACACGTACGAGCCACTTTCTTAGCTACCGTGCATTGCGGTCTTATCACACATGCGAGAAACTTTCTTAGCCATTGCATGTGTCTAAGCTCATGCATGCGAGCCACTTTCTTAGCCACTACATGCACGCAGTGTTCTTATCACGCATATGAGCCACTTTCTTAGCCACCGTATGTGCACCATTGTCTGTCATGCATATGAGCCATTTTTTTATCTACTGTGTGCATGCAATTTAAAGCTCACACATATAAGCTACTTTCTTATCCACCGTGGGCGTGTAATGATCTCACCATATGTATGAGCCACTTTCTTAGCCACCGTGCATTGTAGTCTTATCACGCGTAAGAGCAACTTTCTTAGCCACTGTGTGTTGTGATCTCATCACATATGCAAGCCACTTTCTTAGCCACCATGCGCACGCAGCAATCTTACTGTGCATACGAGTAACTTTCTTAGCCATCATATGCATGTGAACTAAACTTCATAGGTATTTCGTAGCTATCATGCGAACTGAACTTCACAACTATCATATGAACTAAACTTCGCAGCTATCATGTGATTTGAACTTTGCAGCTATCATGCGATTTGAACTTTGCAGCTATCATTCGATTTGAATTTTACAACTATCATGCGAACTAAATTTCACAACTCTCATGCGACAGCGTGCTTTAGTGTCATTGGCCTATTCACATATTACTTACTTAAATTCAAACTGAATTTATCGATTGATCAAAAAAGCATTACCGATTGACTATTTAGTTATTCTTATGTGTAGAATTAATGTCTATTGTCTGAGAATTACAGGGGAAACAGTTGAGTACTAAAAGAAAAGAGAAGAAGATTTTATTCATCAAAAAGCCTCAACGAGGTACATATACATCAGAAAGAGTCAAAATTCAAGCCAGAGAAAACAACAACTAATTCTTTTCAAAAGAAAGATTGGCATGCAGAAGAAAAAAAACCCCAATAATCAGAAGGTGAGCCACCGAGGGGTAAACCTCTGCTGATTGAAAGCTCACCAACCCGCCTAAGCCCCAACTTTCTTCCTCTAGCCTTGATTCTCGAAGGCTGGGAGAGCCCGAGAAAGCCCGTCGGAGTGACAAAAAAGGAGAAACCTCACAACCGTAAGGACGTAATCCAAGATCCGTATAAGATCTCTCCACATTACTAGAGAAATATTGTCTTCGAAGTCTCCTATGCAGCAAACCAAACATGCCTTATCGGGAGAAAAGAACACCAGAGATATGGGGGGCTCATCCAAAGTCTCCATCAAATTTTTCTGAAATAAGAAGGAAATGCTCCTATTGTCTTAAATAGAATAAACTTTGATCCCACCGAGGGGTCCAAAGTTTTTCCCAACCACCTTCATTGATTGTCTCGGGAGAAGACGAGGCAGATGCATCCGTGATTATGAGACACGTGTAAAAGAAGGAGTGCTCTGGAATAAGCGAAGCCGCATAACTAATAAAGGTTTTGACTGTACAACTGAGCTGATAGTTTGGGGGCTTAATATTATGGGTAAGATTTGAGACCTTTTGAGTGAGCTGGTAGAAAACCTGGATAACCATAAAGCTTTGGCTCACTAAGACGTTAGAAATGCAAAGCCTCAGCTTGCGCGATCAGTGACCCTCCTTTTGCAAACTCATCCAAGCAAGAACGGGCTTGGTCCTAGAAAAAGACCATAGTGACCCCCAAACTAAAGATCCAATTCACTCAAGAACAACCTCCACCTAGGTTAATCATAAAAATGAGATAGACACGCGATATATCTGGAGATAAGGGTCTCGTCAGCAGAATGCAATTTGTAGCAGCCGAATTGCGAGATACATTTTGTCTTGTACAAACATGGCATGATGTAACATATTTACAACTTATAAAATTTCAATTGTAACCTCCTCTCCTTTATAAATAGAAGGAAGGAGATGAATATAAGAGAGAGAGAGAGGGAGCCAACTATATTGAAACTCTGTAGAAATATTTTCAGATCAATACATTACCATGGACGTAGGGTTTGGTTTCGTTCGAATTTGGCCGAACCATGTTAAAAAGATTTTGCATTTCTTGTTCTTCTTCTTCTTCTGGCCATTCAATGCCGGTTGATTGAGATTGCAACTAGATTGCAACTTGAGTCTCAGAAGAATCTCTTCTGTTGATCGAATTCTGATAGAAACAAAATCCACCATCAATAGCCTCCTTTCCACTCCGTGTGATTTAACAAGCCAACTAAGCACTTAACATGTCATATAGGCATCTTCTATTTGGTTATAGTGGAATTATATGA
>JANHAO010019976.1:0-13017 GCA_026873985.1 Saraca asoca
GAATCATAAATATGAACATAACATGCAATATAAGATGAATATTCAACCTTTATTATCCAAATCCACAGACCACTTAGTCATAGATACAATAGAGCCCAATTAAATTGACTCTAAGGCACCTATATTCGACTAACAAACTCAACGAAAATGCAAAGTTCAGTGGCTATTCTGGCAGAGTTTCTGCTTACAGTATTTTCACTACTCATTATATAGAAGTCTCCCTCCCTATTTATGGAAGAGGGGAGAGCTACAAGTGTAATTTATTCTAGAATCAAAATGACTATTTTCATCGCATTACGCAATAAATACTTGGCGTCTGATAATAAATGGTAGGCAAATCATTATTGGACTGTTGAGATCTGATGTGTCTGTTCTAGAGGCTGAGCTATCGATTGGGAGCATGTAACCTAGGCTGGTGACTAAGCTTCTATACTGATGTCCGGCTCGCTATCCCTGTGACCTGGGCTTGCATCATATAATTGTTGGCTAGCCAAGTTAACCTTATTACTGACCCTGCCTGAAGTGGACCTGAGGAAGGCTGGTCTAGATGTTATGTTTTGCTCAGTGAGCTGGTACCTTTCTTAGCAAGCTAGTATCATGCGTTGGTCTTGTCCCACATCCTTGGTTCATGGGTAGCAAACTGGCATTCTGCTAAGTGACCTTTATCATCAAGCAATTTGGGCTACGTGATCAGCCGAGCTTTGCTTCTCTTTGGGCCTTGTCTAGTCCATCTGAGCGGACCGAATAATGCTCATAACATCAAGTACCCCAACTCTCAGTCCGCTTTGCGGACTGGGAGTTGATAAATTCAACTTTTTCCTTTTTGCTCTTTTGTCTTCTGGCAAGCCAATTGCTTAGCTTTTGACGATGAACAAGAGTTGTGAGGCTGTGGGAGGAGCTCCCAATTATGAATGAGGCTTAGGTAGAGGAACTGGAATTGTCTAGCTTGTCCGTTGGTGCTGGTTATCTCTAGATCTCCGGATAACTTGATGAAGCTGAATGGTGTTTTTCTTGCCCAGCAGAAACAGGGAAAATTTGTGTAGTCTCTGTGCATGCACCTTACGTCATTTCCTCTTGCTTTGAATTGAGCGAAAGCAAAACTAGAGCAATCCCTTTTTTATACTGTGGTTGTGAGCTTGTTGGCGTTCATCTCCCTAGTCAGCCATAGGCTTGTCTCGCATTGTATTCCAAACCCTTTAAGTAATTTTACTTCGTCAAAAGAGGTTTTGTAATGGAACTTTGCCTCTTATCATTTTAGCGGTGCCCTAGTACCGACTTGGAAGGTTGTATTAACATCATTAGTTCCTACAAATCATAATTCAGCAATTGTGAAATGACATAGGCATTTGTTGAGCCAATTGGCTTTGAAAATGTTAGTCCAACTAAAATGAAAGGACTTTGGTTAATAAAATACAGCAAAAAGGATATGTGTCATATCGCATGACCAATCGATCATATCATTTTGTTCCAATTGGTAACGAAACTGGCATTAGTGTGCCTTCTATTGATCATGAGTTCAGGTACCAGAGCGTTTGAGTACTTTTACCGATGCAGGAGGTGGTGTACACATGAGTTGTATAAGCGTGACACGGCCTACAAAAGGATTTGGTGCTTAAGCATATCTTAGGCGCGAGGTCACGCTCGACTGCATAAGAATATCCCGACCTACACAGGAATCTGGTGTCAACGGCTCTTCTTATATGTGGATTTGTCATTGCCTACACAAGAGTTTAGTGTTGGGGCACTTTTTGGACGTGGTTCGCGCAAGAGTTTGGTACGTGGTTAGCACTTCTTGGATGTGAAATCTCTGGAGTGTCCCTCAAACTTGATCGAGCATACCTCAATCATCAGGTGAGGATGCCTTTATGGCATGGCCCGCGTAAGAGTTTGGTGCTTGAGGCACTTCTTGGACATGGCTCGCATAAAAGTTTGGTGCGTGGCTAGCACTTCTTGGACGCAAGATCTCTGAAGTGTCCCTCAAACCTAACTAGGTGTACCTCGATGATCAGGTAAGGATGCCTTTGTGGCATGGCCCACACAAGAGTTTAGTGCTTGAGGCACTTCTTGGACATGGCTTACACAAGAGTTTAGTACGTGGCTAGCATTTCTTGGATGCGAGATTTATAGAGTGTCCCTCGAACCTGATCGGGCATACCTTGATCGTCAAGTTAGGATGCCTTTGTGGCATGGCCCGCACAAGAGTTTGGTGCTCAAGGCACTTCTTGGACATGGCCTGCACAGGAGTTTGGTGCATGGCTAGCACTTCTTGGATGTGAGATCTCTTGAGTGTCCCTCGAACCTGACTGGATGTACCTCGATCATTAGGTGAGGATGCCTTTGTGGCATGGCCCGTGCAAGAGTTTGGTGCTCAAGGCACTTCTTGGACGTGGCTCATGCAAAAGTTTGGTGCATGGCTAGAACTTCTTAGACGTAAGATCTCTGGAGTGTCCTTCGAACCTAACCAGGCGTACCTCGATCGTCAGGTGAGGATGCCTTTGTGGCATGGCTCGTGCAAGAGTTTGATGCTCGAGACACTTCTTGGACGTGGCTCGTGCAAAAATTTGGTGCGTGGCTAGAACTTCTTAGACATGAGATCTCGAGGCCAGGGATCGTGATTCACTACTCGTGACCTATGGCTTCATAAGTCATTAGGCACACTTCCACTTGCTCTCATAGGTGACTTTTTGACTTCTTATGACTAGGTTGTAATGATTATTGCTTCCTTAGGTGCACGTGCGTACTGTTGTTGTCAGCCGTTTGCTGGTGCTTGCTGAACCAATGGATTGTGGGTAACTGAGGGGTCCCCAGATCCGATGACGATGCCATGGACTTTATAAGCAGAAGAAGTCTCTCTTCCCCCCTTATTTGCCATTTGAAACCTAGAACTCCAGAGTTTCTTCTGTGCACCTCTTGCGTTACCCGTTGCAACCGAATTCCATCTTCCATCATCCCTGGTGCCGTTTTGGTTCCTTGGCTATAGTTCAGGCCCTGTTTACCAGGAAAGCATCCTCATGCATGATCCCAAATCTTTTGTTTTAGTTAGCCATAGTAAGTTTCCCTTTACTTTGTTGTTTTTGGGTTTCTTCATTTTGTAACTTACAAAGCTTGTCTATCATTGTTTGTGGAATGAAAAATGTTAGTTGAGGTTGATTGTTTGCATGTTATCCTTTTTGCCTGGTTTGGTGTGCTTGATCAATCCCATTAGTGGACTCTAGGTATTCTATTTATCGTTTTGAGTCTAGCATTTGTCATACAGGTTTCATGGTTCGATTGTCGAATGATGTTAGTCTGTAAGAGTCTAGGTTGTAGGTAAGTGGTTCAGGGTATTCATGACCTACTACGTAGGAAGCTATCCATCTTAGTTTTTGGTTAGGTCTGGTTATAGCGACCTAGCCAGTCTTTTCCCTTTGTGTAGATGGGCACAGGTCATGAATGCCACTGTCCCCACAGTAAGAACGAAGATGATGAACCCAGCTCCTTAACTCGAAATGTGAGGTCAACGAAACATCTTGGTGAAACAACCTCAAGGAGTGGGGAGGATGCTTGGGATTTTACCACTCATTCTGACACCGCTTGGGTCCCAAGGGCTACCATATTTAGTACACATGCTTCATCCATTCATTTTCATGATCTTCAGAAAGCGGTCCGGTCATACTGAATCCCCAGGAGGTGCCATCTCTGGATGATTGTGTGGCCTATCTGCCTATGGGGTTTATTGGTATTAGCTTCCCGCACCTTATTGCTGGGCTTAAGTTTCCAATACATCCTTTCATTATTGATTTTCTAAATAGAGTGAAGCTCAGTCCTACCCAGCTTACCCCAAACTCTTTCATCCAACTCATTTTGTTGGAGTTAATTTATTCAAGCAATGGTCTTCCACCGCCATCAGCTAAGGTTTTATGCTACTTGTTTAACCTTAGGTGTGCGAGCACATCGGACGAGCTCTACTACCTCATAACTTGACTGACAATGCACAAGAAAATTCTGCCACAAGGGGATGCAAAAAGGAGGTCTATCATTGGACACTATAAGACCCATTAGTTTTACATCCCGTGTCCCTCCCTGCACGACCTCAAGGATTTTAGATTTGTCATTACTCCTGATGAGCGAGTTTAGAGTTTCAATTTTTAATAGTATTCATATTTAGTTCTAACTCTTGTTTTATTTTGCAAAGGGGACTGGCCAGAAACAAATTTTGTGAGCTGAAGAGCTAGGAATCTTGGATTGGTTTATTACCTCCAATGATCTCGAGAACAACTTTCGTTTTGATGATGACCTTTTTTGGTTCCATAAACTTGCTCCAGCCAAAAAATATTGAAGTTACAAAGGAGATAAGCATTTGTTCTATAGTATTGGTCCGTCTAGCCAACTTTACGAATTACAACAGGATGTTAGAGCTCATTCTAAGGTCACCACCATCTGATGACAAGGAGATCGCTCCGAACCCCGATGTGGTCGTAGCCCCCACTACTGAAGACCAACCCTTGGCTCTAGGGACTGAACCTTCATAAAAGCCAAGTCCTACTTCTCAACTCGAGGTGGTAGTCAAGACTAAGGGTGCCACTCTTCCCGAGCCTTTTGCCAAAAGACAGAGGGTGGAGAAAGGGAAGAAAAAGGGCGCTCCTAAGAAACAAGTTGAGTCAGAGACCAGGGTCACGGAGCCGCCAATTGAGCTGAACTCCAAGATGAGGGAATATATTAAGATCCTAATCGAAAATATCTACATGATTCTGGGATCCCACAATAGGATCGAGGTGTTGGAGGCTGAGGAATTCATCCTTGGGAGACTGTTGGACTATGCGGCTCGTCACCACCTAGTGGTAAGTGAAGTCTTTGCACTTTAACTTTTCTACCTATTGCATAATCTAACTTGGCTTTGACTTTTCAGGGTTTGCTCATGACGATGAAAATAGATTAGGCACTGCAAACTCACAACAAGGAGAAAGAGGACCTCAAGAGCAAACTGGCTGCTGCTTCTGCTGAGGTGCTAGATCTAAAAGAGAAAGTTAAGAATGCTGAGACTGCATTATCCAATGCAAAAGTGGATCATGAGGCTGCCGTAGTGAATCTTGGCTTGACCACCAACAACCTAGCCAAGGCAAAGATTAATTTGGATGAAGCCCTCAAACATGTTCACTAGGTGAGACAGAGGGCCAAAGTTATGGACCAATGCGTTAGTTTAGCAGAGCAGTGGGCTAGGGACACTAAGCAGCGGGTCAAGGCGGCAAAGCAGGGATCAAAGCTATTGCAAAAGAGCTGGAGGCAGCCAAGTGGGAGCTTGCTCTCACGAAAGAGGAGGCTACCAAGGTTAAGGCGGAGTCCACTTCATTAATAAAGCAAGCAGAAATGAAGACTTGTTTAGCCTTTTTCTATACTCTGTGGGAGCAACATCCAGAGTTAGATTTCTCCTTCTTTGGTCTGTAAGCTATTGAGGCTGTTGAATGTTATAAGAGGAGGGCTACTCGGACTGATTCTTCCAAGAATGAAATGGACTCTATTACTGAGACTTCTCCTACTGGAGGCACTGCTCGAGAGGGAGGTGATTCCCAGGTTGCTGAAACTACTGGTGCTCACCAAAGGATGCCATCGACACTCCTCCTTCTGACCCCCACCCTCAAAAGGGTCCCGTTTCTGATACTCTGGCTCTTTAAGCTTGAGCCCTGTATTTTAGTTTTATTTTTGCCCTTGTAATGTAGCCCTTAAACTTTGTGACAACTCATCTTGTTAAGAATCAAATGAATTTTGCTAGCTTTTCTTCCATTTTTTGTGCTTAAACGTGCGAGATGATAAATTTTGGTGTGAGAATAGAAGTCTATCGAACCACCCAGCGCACACCTTTTCACATAATGCATGATTTTTTTACACAGGACTTCATTGAAAATTTTTATTTCATACAAGAATGCAAAGAATTACATGAATGCTTGCACTTATTAATTTTTACAAGTAATTAGGGGTTTTATTGATAATATCGGCGGAGATGTTCAGCATTCCAAGCTCAAGGGAATTCTGCCCCTTCCATATCCGCCAAGTAATAAGCCCCTCCACCAATAACCTTTTTAATAATGTATGGGCCTTCCCAGTGTGGCCCTAGGGTCCCTTTGCTCGCTTTTCATGCTCCCAGAAGGACAAGGTGTAGAACGAGATCGCCAAGCTTAAAGCTTCGAGCTCGCACCCTCCAGTTGTAATATCTTGCAACATGCTAGTAGGTCACGATTCTGAAGTGGGCTTTCTCTCTCATTTCTTTGGCAAGGTCTAGACTCACGGTAAGCAGTTGATCATTGTCTTCTGAGTTAAAGATAATTCTTCGCTAAGAAGTCACCTCGAACTCTGTAGGGATCATCGCTTCGCACCCATATGCCATTGAGAAGGGGGTTTCTCCCGTGTCATTGCACACTGTGGTTTTGTAAGCCCACAACACTTTTGGTAGCTCATCCACCCATACCCCCTTCTTAGCCTCTAATTTTGTCTTCAAGATTCACTTAATTATCTTGTTGACGGCTTTGACCTGCCCGTTGGCCTGTGGATGATCCACTGCTGAGAAGCTTTTCATTATTCCTAATCCATTATAGAACTGGACAAACTGCTCGCTGCTAAATTGGGTCTCATTATCAATCACAATTTGTTGAGGGACTCCAAATCTACAAATGATGTTGTTCCACACAAATTTTTTTAACTTTGCAGATGAAATGTCAGTGAGTTCTTTTGCCTCTGCCCACTTGGTAAAATAATCTACAGCCACTACCACATATTTGCAATTACCATGGGCTATTAGGAGTGGTCCAATTAAATCTATACCTCAGACTGCGAAGGGCTACGGACTGACCATCTGTCTCAAGTAGGATGGCGGAGCTCGCGGGACTCTTACGAACATTTGACATTTATCACACCTTCTAACAAGGTTAATAGCATCCTATTTCATTACGGGCCAGTAGAATCCTTGTCGGTGAGCTTTTTGGGCCAAAGATAGCCCTCCGGCATGGTTTCGACAATGTCCTGCGTGGATTTCTTCTAGAACGGTATTGTAATGGCTGCCATCAATGCACCTCAAGAGTGGAGTTGTGAACCCTCTCTTGTATAGTATATCATCACAGATGCAGTATCTGACTGCCCGGGCTTGCAATTATCGTGCTTCGAGTTTATCTTCTAGTAATTTGCCTCCTTGCAGATAGTCTAGGATTAGATTCATCCAGGATCCCGATGATCTAGCAATTGCCATCACAATGTCATTCTGCTCAATGCTTAAGGATGAAAGAGTCTTGACTGGGAGTGCTCCTAAGAAGTCAACATCCTCTGTTGTAACCAGGCAAGCCAAGGTGTCTGCATGCATATTCTAAGCTCACGGGACCTGGTTGACTTCGTATTGTTGGAAGGCATTTAATGTTTCTTGGACTTTCCAGAGATACTTAGTCATCTTCGGCCCTCGGGTTTGATATTCACACTTCATATGGTAGATAACGAGCTGTGAATCACTGAAGATCTTTAAACTCTCAACTCGCACTTCCTTAGCCAACCATAGTCCGACTAATAACGCCTCATACTCAGCTTCATTGTTGGTAGCTTAAAAATGAAACCTCAAAGCATAGAAGATCTTATGTCCTTCTAGACTAATGAGGAGTACCCCTGCTCTAACTTTTCAATCGTTTGATAACCCATCCACGTACAGCTCCCGCCACAAGGCTTCTGAAGTTTCTGCTTCTTCTCACATAAGCCCCGTGAATTTCGTGATGAAGTTGGCTAGAGCTTATCCCTTAATTATCGGCCTGGGTTTGTACTCAATGTTGAACTAGGCAAGCTCAATAGCCCATTTGAGTAATCGACTTGAGGTGTCTGTCTTTTGCAAGACTTGTCTTAGCGAAAACTGGGTGAGAACCCTTATACTATGGGCTTGGAAATAAGGTCGTAGCTTTCTTGACACAATGACCAGGCAGTAGGCAAGTTTTTCCATTAGCATGTACCTTATATCGGCGTCCAACAGTTGCTTGCTTACATAGTAGACAAGGAACTAAGCTTCTCCCTCTTCCCGCATTAAAGTCACGCTGAGAGCGTATTGGGACACTTCCAAGTACACAATTAACTTTTCACCCTCTTTTGGTTTAGACAGGAGCGAAGCTCGTCCGAGATACTACTTAAGCTCTTGGAAAGCGACTTCGCATTCAGGTATTCATTCGAACTTCTTCGCTTTCTTCAGGATGTTGAAGAAGGGAACGTATTTGTATGTTGCCTTCGAAATGAATCTACTAAGCACCGTGACCTAGCCATTCAAGCTTTGTACATCTTTGGCTCTAGCAGGTAACTGCATGTCAAGGAGAGCCTTAATCTTTTCTAGATTGGCTTCGATCCCCCTACTGTTCACTATGAAGCTGAGGAACTTCCCCGAGGCAACCCTAAATGCACACTTAAGCTGGTTTAGTTTCATCTGATATCTTCTCAAGATTTGGAACATTTCATCCAGATGATGGACATGGTTAGCTAGTTATGTGGACTTTACCAACATGTCGTCCACATATACCTCCATTATTTTGCCTATTTGATCGTGGAACATCATGTTCACTAATCATCGGTAAGTTGCTCCTATGTTTTTAAGCTTGAAGGGCATTACTTTGTAACAATATAACCCGCAATCGGTAATGAATGAGGTGTACTCTTCATCTTCCGCGGCCATCAGGATTTGATTATACCTTGAATAGGTGTTCATGAAACTAAGGAGTTCATGACCTGCTGTCACGTCCACAAATTGGTCAATCCTCAATGAAATAAAGTTATCTTTTGGGTAGGCCTTGTTCAGGTTAGTGAAGTCTATACACATTTTCCATTTCCCATTTTTCTTTCTCATGAGGACGGGATTGGTAACCTAAGTGAGGTAGCGAGCTTCTCAAATAAATTTGTTCGCCAATAGCTTGTCCACTTTCTTCTTCAATGCGACAGAGGGCTCAGCTGTCATTGGCCTTCTCTTCTAGCAGACTAGTCTTTACCAGGGGTCGATGTTGAGTCTGTGCGACATAACCCTAGGATCAATGCCCATCATATCTTCATAGTTCCAAGCAAAGACATCCAAATTGGCCTGGAGAAATCCAACTAGCTATGTTTTTACAGCAGGTGGCAAGCACTTCGCCACTTTAAGGCATCTTTCTCCATCCTCTTCACTGACCTTTACTTCTTCGAGCTCTTCGACTAGGCCAGTAGCTCGTTCGACGTCCACCTCACGAGGGTCAAAGTCGTAGCTGACCCCTTTAGCACTCATTGCTTGGGGTTCTCCTTCGGATACTACATATACTTTCTTGGCTTATGTCCTAAGTTTGACTGCATCCTCATAGCAGTGCCAGGCAGTTTGTTGCTCTCCCTGCACGCATCCAACCCTATTTGGGGTTGGGAATTTAATAGTAAGCATCCTGGTGGACACAACCACATCCAAATCGTTCATAGCGGGTCATCCCAATACCACATTGTATGCTAAGGGGCAATCTATAATCAGAAAATCTACCATAACTATCGCTTGGTGGTCCAAATCTCCCAAGGCAAGAGAGAGTCTAATTTGGCCTACCGATACTATTTCATCCCCTATGAAACCATAGAAAGGTTCAAGGGAAGGGCTCAACTGGTTCGAGCTCATGCCCAACTGGTTGAAGCATCCTCTGTACATCACGTTGACAAAGCTACCAGTGTCAATCATTATTCTTCTCACATCAGCGTTGCGAATCTTGACACCAATGACTATCACGTAATTGTGAGGGATATGAACTCCTTGTGCATCTTCTCCCGTAAACGTGATACTTTTTGAGGTTAATCTAGCCTTTTTGGTAGGCCTCTCATGTTCTGCATGACTCACGAACAGAACAAGGCCTGCTGCACGAACATAACAATCACGCAACCTATTCAAGGCACTAACAATGCGAGGTCCTCTGTGAATGGTGAAAATAGTCCTTACTGAAGATGTTTCCTCACACTCTGAGGCCTATAGCTGCAGATGTTGTCCCAGTTGTTGAAAACGTGGCGGGCACTATCCTGAGGGTCTTACCACATAATCCCTCAAGCAGCCTCTCTCAATGAGGCCCTTAATGTCATCTTTCAATGCCCAATAGTCAGAGGTGTTGTGCCTGACCTCGCCATGGTAGGCATAAAATTTACTTTGGTCTCTTCGTTTGATGGGAGCTTTTATGGGTCTGGGCCTTCTAAAGTCCTTATTGCTTCTTTCGGTGGTGAAGATCCTGTCTGGGGTATCCAACAGGATAGTATATCTGTCATAGCAACCTTGGCATTGTGATCGCTCATTTCTAGCCTTCTTTGCGGCCTAAGTCATGGATCCATTCTCCTGGCCTTCTCCACTGCTCTTACCCCAGCCCTCTTCCTTCCCCTACTGGAGGCACTCGTCTCCTCTTTTTGGTTAGGTTTCTTCGGGCCAAAGGTTTCTTCCCATCGAATTTCTTTAGCTAGACGTTCGTAGAACTCACCTAAACTCTTGGCCGGGGACTTAGAGATATCCTCGTACAGCTTCCCATCATAACAGAGTCCAGTGGAGATGGTTGTGAGGACACTTTCATCTAACGATTTCTCCACGTTGTCGACCTCACGTCGAAATCGAGTGATGTAGTCCTTAAGTGATTCATCCTTCCATTGAAAAATCGTCGCTAGGTGGCAGGACGGGGCAAGCTGCCTCTTTAATGCTTTATATTGGTTAAGGAATTTTTTCTGGCATTCCTCCCAACTACGGATGTGGCAAGCTGAGAGACTCCTGAACCAGGTTCTCAGTATCTCCCCAAGAGTGGCGGAGAAGACTCAGCACTTTACCAATAGGCTGGAAGTCTGGAGATTCATTTGGATGTTGAACGCATCCAAATGGCTATATAGGTCACTGTCCTTATTATACAACGGGATGCTGGGACCCTAAACCTATGAGGAAAAGGCTCTGTTTTGATCTCCTTAGTGAATGGCGCTCTTTCCTCGTAGGAATCTTGACTACTCTGGGTTGCAGGTTTCTTTTCTAGCTGCTTTACCCTTTAAAGCAGCTCTTCAATGACCGGGTCCTAGGCCTCGAACTGATGGCTAATAGTTCGTCGACTCCTTTCATCTCGATGGTCGCGAGAATGGCGATCTGAAGTTTTGTGCCTTCGACTATTTTCATGGCTATGTGAGCGCTGATCCATTCTACGTTCATGGTCTGTTTCACTGGAGCTTTCTTCTCGACCCAAGCTCTCGCTTCACTAGTCATCCTTCTTGTTCTTGCGGACCCTACGGACTTCCGACCTTAATCGTGAATTTGATGAATAAATGAAGCTGGCATCCTGGCACTCTCCCTTAACGGGTTCTTCATGCTGGGGCCCTAGTTGCTGAGGTCCCCTTTCTGGTGCTACGACTCCAACCTGTCTCTGCACGCCCTGCATCTATACTTAGGCCAATACTTTAACCATGTCTGTCAACTCCTTCACAGTGTTCTCAAGGGCTTCCTAGCATTGGTACAAAGTCTAGGCTCCGTTGGGTTCAAGAGTGGCAGGTTGGTATGGAGTGAGAGGTGCCATGCTAGCAATAGCACCCGTTATGGGGGCGGTGGAGTCCCATTGAGGTTGTGCCTGACCTTCAGGTTGGCAAGCAGATGCTCCTATACTTCTAGTGATTTTTCCTCTTGCCATTGTGGGCAAAATGGTTTATCAGAAATGAAAAGAGTGTAGTGGGGGCCCTTCCTCTAGTGCCAAAATATTGACGATGAAATCCGGTCAACAGGTATAGGTTCTGAATCCCCCTAAACTGCAAGTCAAAGAAATGAACTAGCGAAAGAAGAAGAAAAGAAAAGAGAGGAAGAACAGCAAATACCAGAAGTTTTTATGTGATTCAGCTAAAGCCAATCAACCCCTATGTCTATGAGGATTTATATTAACTTTTGTATGGTGATTCTCTGTTAAACTCAACGGAAATGCAAAGTTCAATGGCTATTCCGACAGAGTGCCTACTTACAGTATTTTTCACTACTCATTATATAAAAGTCTCCTCCCTTATTTATAGAAGAGGGGAGGGCTACAAGTGTAATTTATTCTATAATCAAAATGATTATTTTTACCGCATAAGACAATAAATGCTTGACGTCTAATAATAAATGCTAGGTAAATTATTTTCAGATTATTGGGAGTTGATGTGTCAGTTCTTGAGGCTGAGCTGTCAGTCGATAGCATATACCCTAGGCTGGTGACTAGGCTTCCGTATTGATGTCCAGCTTGCTATCCCTGCGACCTAGGCTTGCATCATGTAATCTATTGGCTACACAAGTTGACCTTATTGCTGACCCTGCTAGAAACATACCTAAGGAAGGCTAGTCTGCTGTGTTTTGCTCAACAAGCCAATACCCTTCTTAGCGAGCTGGTATCGTGCGTTGGTCTCATCCCACGTCTTTGGTTTATGAGTAGTGAACTGACATTCTGCCAAGCAACCTTCATCATCAAGCGATACAACCTTCATCGTCAAGCGATACAGGCCACTTGATCAGTCGGGCTTTACTTTTCTTTGGGCCTTGTCTAGTCCATTCCGGACGGATCGGATAATACTCATAACAATATATATATATATAAAAACATGATGAAAAATACTAAATAAGGGAAAAGATTAGTAAATTTGGATAAACTGAATCTCTTCATCTAAACGTAACCGCGATTTGCATTATTTGTGTTCCTAAAGAAACCAAACTTCGCCTTTTTGAACAGTGATTACGAAACAACAAGTCAATGCCGACTTTTGTTCTTGTCCTCCTTTTCACACACTGCTCTATTGGAATGTCTCTGAGATTGCTTGCCATGGTCGAAGAGACACCGGGTGCTTCATGAGGTATTCTACATAGATTTCCTTAACAAGGATACGGAAAATTGCAAGTTCAGATCGGTAAATGAATTGAAGCTTTCTTCACAGTGCATAATTGACTATTATGCTGCTTTTGGAGTTTAGTTTGGTACATTTTACAGTGATTGTGGTTGTAGTTCACTGATTGGAGCTGCTATTCAATAAGTTGTTCAACATATAAAAATTGGCAAGCCAAGA
>JANHAO010019977.1:0-13013 GCA_026873985.1 Saraca asoca
TTGTTTACAGTGATTTTTTTTATTTCATGTGTTGTTTCATTAAATTGGATAATATATAAAATAACAAAAATTATTCAAATTTCATAGTTTTTAATCAATTGAAAAATTGGATAATATATAAAATAACAAAAAAAATTTCAATTCCAATGGAATATTCCAACGGAGAAATTCGTTGGAATAATTTTTTCCACGGACAATATCCGAGGTAAATTCCGTTGGACTAATAATTCTAACGGACAAGGTCCGTTGAAATTTCCGTTTGAATCAATAACTTAGATTAATCCCAATTGGTATTCCAACGGCTGTGATCCGTTGGAATACTTTATCCTTTGAAATTGTCCGTTGGAATTGGCAATTCCAACGAGGGTTTTTCCAACGGACTAAATCCGTTGGAATGTCAAATTCCAACGGATTTTTTCCGTTGGAATTTTGCAAAATTCTTGTAGTGAGCCTTCCTTCATAATTGCACAATTCTCTTTTTACTCTGGCAGAAAATTATTTATTGGCCAAGAATCCCTCCTTAAACCCATATGACATGCCATGTAGATAATAAGGAACTGAATCCAAGAACAACATAGAAAGATCAGCAAAATAGATGAACAACTAAGATTAATAGTCTAACCCTTAATAAATAGTTATGGTGACCAAAACGCCCCAAAAAAATCCCAATTCACACAAACTGTAACTCAAGATCATATTGTACTCGATAAATTCCAGCTATCAACTAGTTCAAAGTATTGAAAATTGAATCATAAATATCCACCAATGATTCAAATTGGGCAATAAATACTAGTCTGTCAAAACAGCAAAATATTTTTGTAGTAGCTACAAATAAAAGAGACCTATTAGTGAAAAATAATTGTCCAATTAACACCCATCAAAATATTGTTTTATTAAAAGTTCACGAGAGAAAGAATGGAAGCCGATGGGAGAACTAAGAATCCAGGACACGAGTAATGTCTTACAAATGCCGATTGTGCAGAAAAGGTGCAACCAAACTTCAGAAGACCAAAAAACAAAGCTAAAAATTGAAATGGAAATGGAAAAAAAGTAGTTACCATTGTCATCTAGCCCTCAACGGAGAATAAACCAAAATTGGGAAGCAACAAGGTAAATGAAGAGCAACTGCGAGAGAGAAGTAGAAAGCTGAAACAGTGATGGGAGGTTGACTGGGGGCACGGTTGACGTTCGACAAGAACAGATAGTAAAGTGCGTTAGGGTTTTATTTTTTTATTGTGGCACCTTTCCTAACGATAGTGATTCATATTTTTTAGTGTTATGTTAAATTTAAATTTGTTCTGATAGTTTTATCTTATTAAAATATTTGTAATAACTTTATTTTCTTTGTATATTAAGCATATTTAAATCAAATAATAATATTTTTGAAATTCAAATCATTTCAACATTATGTATGTAATTTTCAAATGCTACATAGTTTTGTTTAATGTATTTAATGTTGAAACTTAAGGGATAAATATTCATAAATTCATTTAACATCTGATTTTTAATTTATTCAAATCTATCCGTAATCTTTAATAAATCAAATAGATAAGTTTATTCATTAATAAGAGAATCGTTAATAATCCATCAATGGTTATTCATTATCCATTCATCTATATATTTTTATTTAATGATTAAAATAAATATTTAATAAAATAATTATTAAAGAATCACCTTTGCTTTGTATTATATTACATAATAAATATTTTGTCAACAAAACTAGAAACTAAGATGGAAATGGAAAAGACGTAGTTACCGTCGTCGTCTAGCCCCTGATGAAGATATACCAAAATTGGGAAGCGGCCAGGTTGAGGAAGAGCAACCATGGGAGAGAGGCAGAAGGCTAAGACAATGCTGTGAGGTTAATGGTCGACAAGGTTGACATTCGGCGAAAACAAAGGCTGGAGCGCACTCAGGTTTCATTTTTTATTATGGCGTCTTTCCCAATGATGGTGATTCACAGTTTTTAGTGTTATGTTAAATTAAATTGGTTCTGATAGTGTTATCTTATTAAAATATTTGTAACAACTTTATTTTATTCGTATGTTGAGTATATTTAAATCAAAATAATAATATTTTTGAAACTCTAATCATTCAGCATAGATGTATATAATTTTCAAGGCTTAATTTCAATTTTAATCCCCTAAATATATAGTTTAGTTGATTTTGATCCCTAAAATTTAATATTCTTTTTTATCTCCGTTAACGTGAAAATAGAACATATCTTGACCCACTTCAATGGTTTTCTTCAAAGTGCAGACGGAATGACCTATGTAGTAATATTAAATCTAATTAGGCATTTTCACATCAATCCAAATTGCAATGTAGAACTGCCATATCAGAAAACATTCGTGCTTTCCCATTCTCATAATTGAATTAGGGCTAATTCTTTATTTTTTTTTTCAAACATTGCAATTCAAAGCAATGTTGATAGGTGGGGAAGATAATCTCTTTGAAACTTTAAGCATTAGGAGCAGGAACCTGAAGCTTCGCAAATGTGGTAAACAGGAAACACTTAAAACCTCATTGGCTGCTAAGAATCCTGATCGATGATTATATGGTTGTTGTAAATGAAGGCTTGGCTATAACTTTTTCGCTTGGCACGATCCTGAAATTTTAGATCGTCTAGAAAAAAGTGATCAGTGATTTGCTTAGGAAAGTTGACGTGCTGAAAGATAGGGCAAAAATGTTGTGGTTTGCCTTGGGTTTTTCTATGCTTATGGTCATAATGTGTGGGTTTATTTTGTTGAAAGCTATTGGGTAAAGGGTTGTGATGGTAGGTGCTGTAATAGTTTAGGAATTTTAGTCATATTTGGGTAACTTAGAACTAGGATTTTGGGATATTTTGACTTTTGAAATAAGTATGTTGCCTTTGTTTATAGGCTAGGACATTATGTATTGCTCTATAGATGAGCACAACTAATATAGTATTTTGCACTAAATGTTAACAAGAGCGGCATGGTGTGCTGGTTTAGTTTGTTTCATGTTTTGTATTACTAGTTTGTTTATTGATTTATGTTGTGGGTATTTTTAAAATCATACAAATGAGCTACTAAAAGCTCAATAGATAAGAACATTTGATAAAGGCCCAGCTCAACCAAGATTAAGGTCACTGGAGCAAGACGTCAGGTAGTTAAATACGAACTCAGATCACTGGTCAACAAGAGTCTTAGCAGCAACCTCAAGTCATTAAGAACAAGATCTAGGCCACAGATCGAAGCACACACTGTGGTTAAACCCCATAAAAGATCAACTTGTGGGAATCAACTTACAGAAATCTACTTGCAGGATTAATTAATTATCTATTTTCATAGAAATTTGTGAAGCAAAGCTGAATCTGGATTCCTTTCCTTTTTTGAACTACACTGAGATTAAACAACCCAGCAACTATAAATAAGGGTTGAAATCATTGTACAAAAGGGAGGATGATACAACCAACAGATACAAATATTCTACCAAAATAAATAGAGAAAATATAATAACCGTGGATATAAGCATTGCATTAGGCTAAACCACATTAAAAACTTCTAGTGTTTTCCTGTTCTGTCTCTTTCTCCCTTTCTCTCTCTTTTCACACTCTCAATTTGTAATTTAGGGTTCTGAACTTGGATTACCTAAATTCATACATCAACATTTTGGCGCCAGAAAAAGGGCCCAAACTGCATTTTGTTTGATTTTTTGCATTCTAGTTGATTTTTCATCCAAATGCGATGGCTAAAGGAAGAACCACTAAAAGTTCAGATGCTCTAGTCGACTAGTCAAAAGGTCATATAGAACAGCAGTGGGAACCAGTTCTTCCTATGGCAGGCACTTCCACCGTTCCCACTATAGGTGATGCCACTAGCTTGCCCCCAACAGCCCATCGCCAGCCTATAATTTTTGTTCCTAGGACTGATGAAGTATAGACATGGCACCAGCATCAGCAGGCACTAAAGAACATAATGATAAAATTGACTAATGTGGTTAGGACACTAGCACTGGCACAGGCATAGGCCCAGGGTGTGTGAAACTAAGTTGAGGTCACTGCGCCTAGAGGAGAGCTTCAGCAGCCACGACAAGAAGCTCAAGAGGAAAGGCCAATCAAATAAGTGCATCAGTGCATTGATTCAATTTGCTCTTCCAATTTACGGCTAAGGACGGAGGTTTATCGAGCTCGTGAGGAAGATGATGAATATAATCAATGACATGGGGGTTCACATCAAGATGGAAGCTCAAACAGGACTAGCCGAGGACATATTTCAAATCGCTACTCATCTAGTCATGGGTAGAAAAGCCATAGAACCTTAGATTGCCACTCCCATGACCAGGGAGGAAAAAAGAGCCAGCGATCTTCCAATTGATGATCTGAGACACAGGACCTGATGGTAGAAGAGATGCTTCAGAAGGTAAAGCAGTTAGAAGAGCACCCTCAGGCTCAGGATAGTCAAGATCGTTATGAGAAGAGGACACCATTCATTAGAGAGATCGAGATAGAGCCTCTCCCTTGTAAGTTTAAAATCCCCACAATCCTATAGTACAATGGAGATAGTGACCCGTATGACCACCTGGATGCATTCAATGTACAGATAGATCTTTAGACGACTAACCTTCTATTCAAGTGCCACGTTTTCCCAGCCACTCTTGGAGATATACCTCAAACACGGCTTAGGGGTCTCCCGACTCGTAGCATTGATAACTGGGAAAAGTGTCAAAGGAGATTCATCAACTAGTACAGAGCACTAGGAAGGTAACTCACACTATCCTGCCACCTCGCAACGGTCTTTCAATGGAAGAACAAGCCATTAAAAGACTACATCACCCGAATCAGGCATTAGGTTAACAACATAGAAAGCTCTTTAGATGAGAGCATCCTAACAGCAATCTCGACAAGACTTCGCAAGGATGGTAAGCTGTATAAGAGCATATACAAGTCTCTAGTGAGGGACCTAGGTGAGTTCTATGAATGAGCTACCAAAGAGATTAGGTGGGAAGAAAACTTTGGCTCAAAGAAATCCAATTAGAAGGACGAGATGAATAGCTTTAACCAAAGTTAAAAAAAAGGAGTAATGTTGGAAACAACAAAGAAAGTCAGAAGGATGGCATTGACGGTCAATCTACAAAAAAGGCCAGTAGTGAGCGACCTCAACGTCAAGATCGCCATGATAATTACAGTGTCCTATCAGATACTTAGGATAGAATCTTTGCAACAGAAAAGAATACGGATGATTTTGAAAAGCCTAATCCCATAAGGACTTCTAACAGATTCAAGAACAAGGATAAGTTTTGTGCTTATCATGATGAAGTTAGGCACAATACTTAGACTGTTGGGCACTCAAAGATGCAATTAAGAATCTAATCAAAAGAAGTCACTTGACAGACTACGTGGTGTGACTTGTGGTTTAGCGACCTCAGCAACCTCGACAACCAATGCAGCAGTAGCGCTAGTGGATTTCTGAACAAAAGAAGGCACTTGTAGTGAGAACTATATTCACCATCCATGGTAGGCCTCACATCACAAGAACCTTAAACTGGTCACATGAATGCTATGTGTAAAAGGCAAACCACGTCCTGCTCATGGGTCACAATGAATTTGAGAGCCTCGTTAAGAAAGCAAAGATGACTTCAGATAGCATCACTTTTACAAATGAAGATGCACGAGGAGTAAGTTCTCCCCATAATGATACACTGGTCATCCAAGCCAGAATTGGCAATGCATATGTGTGAAGAATAATGATCGATGTAGGCAGTTTAGTGAATGTTATGTACAAAGGATGCTTCGAACAGATGGGTTTGAGCACGGACCAAATACAACCTTCCTCAGAGCCCCTTTATGGTTTCATAGGAGATGCAATATTACCAGTAGGGTGAATCAGGCTTCCCATTACTTTAGGAGATTCAGATCATCAAGCCACTACCTTGGCAATTTTTCTGATTATAAACTATCCCGTAGCATATAATGTGGTGCTAAGGTAACCTGTAATGAATGACTTGGACATGGTGGCATTAATCAAGACACTTACCATCAGATTCTAGACCCCTAATGAAGTTTGATGTGTGCGAGGTGAGCAGCATATAGCTCGATATTGCTATGAGAATGCGAGCAAGCTGGGGCTGAAAGGGATAAAGGCTAATGTGGTATCTGATAGAGAACAACAAGCTGGAAGCACAACAAGGGTCAGCCATGACCTCAATCCCCATGAGGTGGATGCAAACAGAGTAACTGTTTCAGTGAAGAAGCTTGAAGATGTACAGGTCAATGAGGCAGATGTTAAAAGATGCCTCAGGCGGGGAAAAAACTTGTATCCGAATTTAAAGACCTAGCTAACTAAATTTCTTAAGGTGAACCTAGACATTTTCACCTGGAACCATGAAGACATGGTAGGGATTGACCCCGAAGTCATGTCACATAAGCTCAACATTGATCCTCATCATAAGCCAATATGTCAGAAGAGGAGACCTATGACTGCTGAGCATTATGTTACTCTTAAGGAGGAAGTAGATAAACTTTTAGCTAATAAGTTTATCCGAGAAGCTCACTACCCAACCTGGGGGACTAGCCCTGTGCTCGTAAAAAAAAAGAATGGAAAATGGAGAACTTGGATTGATTTTACGGACCTTAATAAAGCGTGTCCAAAGGATAGCTTCCCCCTGTCGAGGATTGATCAACTCATGGATGCAACTGATTAACTTATGGATACAACTGCTGATCACCACCTTCTCAACTTCATGGACACCTATTCGGGGTACAATCAAATCCCTATGAACCCACAAGATGAGGAACACACCTTGTTCATCACTGATCGTAGGCTATTTAATTATAAAGTGATGCCCTTTAGACCAAAGAATGCAAGGGCAACCTACCAATGGTTAGTTAACATGATGTTTAAGGAACAGATCAAAAAGACAATGAAGGTGTATGCAGATGATATGTTGTGAAGTCTGAACAGGTCGCCAACCACATGTACAATCTCAAGGAAATGTTCCAAATTCTAAAAAGATATCGGATGAAGTTGAATCTACACAAATGTGCATTTGGAGTGGCTTTAGGAAAGTTCCTCGGATTCTTGGTCAATAATAGGGGAATTGAGGCAAATCCTAAAAAGATCAAAGCACTTATTGACATGAGATCCCCTATCAAAATCAAGGATGTATAGAGCCTTGATGGCTAGGTCATAGAACTTAGTAGATTTATCTCGAAAGTGATAGACAAGTGAGTCCCTTTCTTTGATGCATTGAAAAAAGCAAAACACTTTGAGTGGACTGAGCAGTGTGAGGTCACTTTCAATAGCTAAAGGAATATATGGGCTGAGCTTCTTTTTTGTCCAAACCAAAGGAAGGTGAGAAGCTCATTGTTTACCTGGGAGTATCTCAGCACGCTCTCAGTGCAGCCTTCATACAAGAAGAAGGTGGAGTATAATTTCTGATTTATTATGTATGTAAAAGATTGCTAGATACTAAGACAAGGTACTTGCGGATGAACAAGCTTGTTTACTGCCTTGTGATCACATCAAGGAAGCTGAGACCTTACTTTCAAGCACATAGCATTAAAGTGATCACATAGTTCCCACTAAGGTAGATCTTGCAAAAGACAGATACCTCAGGCCATCTACTCAAGTGGGCAATCGAGCTAGCCCAGTTTGACATTGAGTATAAGCTAAAACCTACAATCAAAGGGCAAGCCCTGGCAGATTTTATTACAGAGTTCACACACCCTGCAAGAGAGGGGATAGAGGCCCTAGAGGCTCCATATTGGGAGTTGTATGTTAATAAGTCATCAAGTAAGTAGAAAGTTAGGGCAAGAGTACTTCTTATTAACCCAGAGAGGCACAAAATCCTCTACACACTGAGATTTAATTTTTAGGCCACAAACAATGAAATGAAATATGAAGCATTGTTGGCAAGGCTCTGTCTGGAAAAAGAAATGCAAGCTGAAAACCTGAAGATATTTAGTGACTCTTAGCTTATAGTTTGTCACATACTGGGCAAATACCAGACAATGGGGTCAAAGATTACTGTCTACCTTCAGAAGGTTTAGGAACTGCTTGGCTCTTTCTAGCGATATGAGGTCAATCAAATTTTATGATCCCAAAACATGCATGCAGATACATTAGCCTACTTAGCCATGACTAGGGATGCAGACTTTTTAGGGGCAATCCTAACAAAGTTCCTTCCATCGCCTAACACAAAGCAAAAAGATGTCGTGAGGGCAATGGTCGTGACACAGAACTCATGGATGGGTCCAATCTTGGATTACCTATAAAATGGCAAGCTGCCACAAGATAAGCTAGAAGCATGTCATCTGTGAGCTCAAGCAGGCAGATATTGTATCTGCGACTGCATGTTATATAAAAGGGGATTTTCAACTCCACTCCCAAGGTGCATAGATGGCTACGATTGTGACACTGTATTAAAAAAGATTCATACCGGCCATTACGGGAATCATACTAGGGGCTACCTATAGCTTAAAAAGTACTCTGGCAAGGATTCTATTAGCCCACAATGAAGCCAGATGCCATTGATCTCGTTAAGAGATGTGACCAGTACCAGAAGTTTGCCAAGGTCCCATGAGCTTTACCAGCCTGCCTATAATAGATGGTCAGTCTATGACCCTTCGCGATGTAGGGCATGGACCTAATTGAACCACTCCCGACAGATCGTGGGAAGTGTAAGCATGCAGTAATAGCTATTGATTATTTCACCAAGTAGGTAGAGGCAAAGGAATTAATAGAAATCTCTTCTTTGAGGATTGAAAAGTTTGTATGGACTAACATTATTTACAGGTTTAAAGTCCCTCAGCAGATTGTGACTGACAATGGGACGCAGTTTAACAGTAAATAATTCATCAAGTTTTTCAACGATCTCAAAATTGTGAAGAGCTTCTCAGTCGTAGACTATCTTCAGGCCAATGGATAGGTCGAGGCTGTTAACAAGATCATCAGAAAGATCTTGAAGACAAGGTTAGAGGCAAAGAAGGGAGCATGGATAGACAAGCTGTAGAAGGTATTTTGGGCTTACAAAACCACAACTTATAGCACCACAAGAGAAATAACCTTCTCAATGGTGTATGGATCCAAAGCCATGATTCCAGCAGAACTTGAGGTAGCTTTGCAACAGAGAATTACTTTTAATCTAGAGGATAACAATTAACTGCTCACTGCAAACCTCGACCTCGCAGAAAAGACAAAAGAAATAGCTTGCTTTAAGATTGCAACCTACCAGTAACAGGTCGCAAGGTACTACAACAGAAAGGTACGAATTCAAAATTACAAAATTAGTGATCTCGTACTGCACCTTATTCTTCCTGGAGCTCGTAAAACTAGTGACGGGACATTAGGTCTAAACTGAGAGGGCCTATATATCATCAAGGAAGACTTGGAAAATGAAACTTATCACTTAACAAATATGAATAAAGCTAAATTTCCATGAACTTGGAATGTAGAACATCTACACCCATATTTTTAATAAATTTTAGTTCACCCTTCTAATCCTGTCATATTATTCAAAAATTAATAAAAACACCTAAGTTTCTCCTTAAATTTTTTATATCTATTCTTATTAATTTCTAAATGAATTTTCAACAAAGTATTATACAGGAAATGAGCTATTCTCAGAGTTAAAAGAGCCATGGCCTGCTAGCTGGAGCCCCTTCAATTCGATCTAAGAGTCATCATTTGCGGCTTACTAGGCATTCATCTTGGTTCTAACCCAAATTAAGTTATCGTTTGCTAGCTAATGCATGACCTACCTAGACAATTCATTGCTAGCTGAGGTGCGACCTACCTGGGCAATTCATTACTAGTTAAGGCACAACCTACCTGGTAATTCATTGTTAGCTGAAGCGTGACTTACTAGGCATTCATCTTGACATATATTCATTAAGTCATGGTTTACTAGCTGAGGTCCATTCATGTTAACCTATATATTATTGTTTGCAACCTCTGGGCATTCAGCTTGACTAATACTTGTTAAGCCATGGTTTGCTAGCTGAGGTATCGTATGCAACTTATTGAGCATTCAACTGTGGAAATTAAGAAGAATCAAGCAAGAATATTATAAAAAGTTCATTGAATACCTCCTTCAATAAGGTAAATTTATATATGAAAGTTTAGGAGTGAAACTCAAAATTACAATGTCATAGCCTATGAAGAAGGCTAGCCCTTAGTAGCTAGCTCTTGTGGGCTTGAAGGTCGACATATGTGGTGAGCAAGTTATCCATCATTTGATTATCAGTGGCCTCCATAACCTGCAAATTGCTCTCTCTTTGAATTATTCCTTGAGCATGAGAAACACCACCTGCGGACTGTGCACCTTTATTGGGAGAAGTTATCTTCACGGCTTCCTCAAAGCCCTTAATGACCTCATGAACATTCCCACCAAAAAAAGAGAAGTCCATCTCTAGGTGCTCCTACGACAAGGTATATAAGGAGCCTGTGGTAGTATCTTCTTCCATTTTTGTGACCAGCACAGTGATCTCCGCCTTAGCTCGAGCAGTCTCCTTTTTTACTAGAATAAGCTCATTCATGGCCACCTTATTCTCCTTCTTAGTAGCTTCAGCTCCATACACCATCATGTCCAGCTCAGCCTTTGCTCTTGATAACTCGTCAACTACCTTATTGAGATTTGAGGTAAGACTGGATGTGATGGCTTCACAGTTTGCCACCTCACGAGATAGAGCTTCCTCAACTTCCTTCTTAGTGATCTTGGTGTCTTTCAGCTGAGTCTCAAGTACTTGCATTTTGTTCCTTAGCTCTAATGCCTCAGTGGTTACGGCGGCCAGGTTGCCCTCATGCTTCTTCTTATCCTCCTTCCAAGCTAAGAGCTCATCCCTCAGCTTTATTGCCTTCAATGTACTCTATGAAATCATATGGTTAAGTTAGCTAACAAAAAGGCAAAAAAGCTAAAGTTAAAGGACTTAACTTACCAACACATAGCATGACGAGCTATATGGCCCATCAAGCCCTCATTGAACATCTTTGACTCCAGTGCCTTGGTGCGAGTCCCTAGGATCTGGTCCATATTCTCCCAAAAGAAGTCGAAGTACTCCCCTATATTTGGGCCAAGGCTGTTAGGTCACTTTTCAGTCTCGACCTCATGTGCCACTTGTTCTATAGTGACAACCACTTTCTTCCCTTTGTCCATTTTTGCTTTTTGGCAAGGGGCTCAGACGAAGATGGGACCTTAACTGCCTCGACCACCTCAGGCTACGAGGTGGGAACCAACACCTACGAGGTCACCACTGCTATGGCTAGAGAAGATTGACTTGTAGCAGTAGTAGTAACAAAAGCTGATGAAGTCACGGCAACAGTACAGTTGATAGACTGAGTAAGGGCTGGTGGCATGTGAAGGATCAGCCTCACCATATCTTCATACTCTTAGAAGTTTGCTGGGCTAACCTCTTTAATTCGGTGAGCTCTGATATCTCCAGTAAGCTCAATGTTTAAAGCCGAAGCAAGCTTGTGGGAATGTAAGAGATCCTTATTAAATTTAAGGTCATTTTTTAGGTTGTCCACAATAACAAATTGGCCCAGCACTTTAACCTCCTCAACCCTTAATGTCGATTTCTCCTTACCAGCTCTTTCTGTAAAATGAAACAAAATGTCAAATCAAGAGGGAAATAAATACATGAATTCATACAAACTCACACGTCTTCAGCTCATTTACTAGGAGTAAGGACAAAACCAAAATTGTGAAGATAATGCAAGGACGGGCAAGAAACATAAAATCAATAGGTTTTATAGTTCCCCACATTAGACTTGCACTTAGCATCACCTTGCGGCAAAATTCTCTTATGCTTAATCTGTCGAGCTATGAGATAGTAAATTCTATCTTGCTGACCTATGCCCTTAATGCTATAAAGATAGCAAAGAACCCTTGCCGAAGGAGGAGGGTGGTTATTCCTAAGGTAAAGGAGTGTAAGGGAGGTAAGCTAGGAATAAGAGTTTGGGGTGAGTTGAAAAAGGCAAAGCTTCAGTTTATTCAACAAATCAATAATGCAAGGATGAACTGGGAACCTAAACCCAGCATTAAGGTGATGGATGTCGATGGCAATAAACCCTGGAGGAGGATAAGCGATATGGTCATCAGGTAAGGACGCTATGATGTCACAACCCTTAGGAAAACGATATGTTTCATCTATGCTCCTAAGCTTGTCGAGCTTGATGATCGAAGAATGGTGATTAAACACCGTGCAATCTGGAGACCTCTGACTCCTAACCACCTGTTGACCCTCAATATGGTCAAGACAAGCAATGAAATTTTTAACAACCTTGCCACTCCTAGAGGCTACTTCATCTATGGCATGCACTAGTTCCTCACTCTGTGTTGGAGAGTCAGACTCATTAGCACTTCTTACCTGATGACCACAACACTTATAAGCTACAGGGATCTACACAAGAAGAAGGAATGGTCAGGTCACTACGAGCAAACCATACCTAAAAGCTAAGACTAATAGAAAGTTTCCTATATAGCAGGCCATACATGCCTCAGATCACCACGACTAAGACCCAGACCATTAAAAAACATGGGGGACTCGACCAACGAGCACATCAAGTCGCTAAACCCTGGGAAACAAAAGGCTAAATCTAATAATCTATGGCCCTAAAACCAATAAGCAAAATTTCTAGCAACTAAAAAGTACACACCATTAAACTAAGCAACAAAATACCAGAAACCCATAGAGCAAGGCATTCATAAAAAGCAGAAGCTTAGAGTCTGAGAAAGTTCACTGTATCAAAGGAACGAGATGAGTTGTGAGAAGAAAATAATGAGCAAGACTAGTCTTCAACAATTTGAATCCAAAATATTCAATGGCAAACTAGATGAAACAGGAAAGCGAAGAACGGTGGTGACTGTATGTGAACTTGAGAGACAAGTAAGAGGCAGAACTTCAGTTTTCAAAAGTAATAAGTAAGAGAGAAAAAGGGTTTTTGTAACACTCGAAATATTAAGAAAAAATAAAAAGGGAAATTGAAATAAAAGTTTGAAATTTGAAAGGATTAAAATGAAAGTTCGCTAGGGACTAAATTGAAAAACTC
>JANHAO010019978.1:0-13016 GCA_026873985.1 Saraca asoca
GAAATTGCTCAAAAAGGCCAATTATGCAGAATTTTGTAAAATGAATCCAATTGACACTAAATCACAAATACACACTAACACAGCTTGAAGTAAGCAATTTTTAAGCTTAAAATGCTAAGTATGAGGACAAATAAATGCGTCAAATATTTTGTTATTAATATGGCTCAAGCTTGGTTCAAAAGTCTTCCAGCCCGCAATATCAACAGTTGGGATGAATGCCAGAATAAATTCGTTAACCAATACAGAGCCCTGAAGAAGCAGCTTGCACCGTCTTGCCACTTGGCGACCATCTTCCAAAGGAAGGATGAGTCATTAAAGGACTACATTACAAGATTTAGATGTGAAGTCAACAACATAGAAAGTCCTTTCGACGATAGTATCCTAACAGTGATCTCAGCAGAACTTCACAGAGACGGAAAGTATATACAAGTTCCCGGTGAAAAGCTTGAGGGAGTTCTACAAGTAGGCTGCTAAAGAAATTCGGTAGGAGGAAACTTTTAGTTTGAAAAAAGTTGGACGAAAAGGCAAAGCCAATGGCTTAGTTTTCAATCAGAATAGGAAAAGAAATAATTGCATCAAAAATAAAATTGTCCAGATTGATAATGTAAGTTTCCAGCCCACAAAGAAAGCTAGGACTGAGCGACCAGAATCCTAAGATCGCTATGATAATTATAGCATCCTGTCTAATGCCCTGGAGAGAATATACATAACGAAGTAGCACAGGGAGAATTTTGGGCGACCTAGGCCCCTGCTGACCCCATCAGAGCATAGGGATCCAAACAGATTTTGTGCCTACCATAACGACATTGGGCACACCACCTCTGAATGCAAGTCACTTAAAGACGCAATCGAGGACCTTATCAGGAAAGGTCGTTTGAAAGACTATGTGGTGTGACCCGTGGGATAGCAACCTCTGCAGCAGATCGTACAGCCTTCCCAAAGTGTTGAACAGGAGTAGACGACAGTGGTCAAAACCATTTACACAATCCATGGAGGACCACACATCGCGGGGGTCTCACGAAACTCAAAGGAACTGTATGTATGAAATGCAAGCTATATCTTGTCTATGGGTTGTGAGCTTAACAAACCTGCTAAGAAAGCCAGGATAATTTTTGAGTGCATTACCTTTGTGGATGATGATGCACGGGGAATCCAGTCCCCTCACAATAATGCTATTGTCATCAGAGCCAAGGTCCGTAACGTTGAGGTACAAAGAATCATGTTGGATACCAGTAGCTCGATCAATGTCATGTATAAGAAGTGCTTCAAACAGATAGAGTTAACCCATAGTGATCTCGAACCCTCACCCAAACCTCTTTTCAGCTTTACTGGTGATGCGATATTCCCCATGGGATAGGTTAGACTTCCCATCACCTTAGGAGACAAGGATCGCCAATCCACTATTCTAGCCAACTTCTTGGTTGTGGACTGCCCCTTGGCCTACAATATAGCTCTGAGGCGACTGGCGATGAACAACTTAAACCTGGTTATGTCCACTAGGACACTAATAGTCTAGTTCCCAACCTCGAACGGGGTCAGGTGCATACGGGGTGAGTAGTACACAGCCCGACAATGTTATGAGGACGCTGTTAAGCTCGGGGAAAAGGGCAAAAGGGTTGATATAGTTTCTAGTTAAGAACCCCGAGCCCTGAGCTCGATCGAAATCGATTATGATCTTGACCCATGTGACCTAGAGGTGGATAAGGAGACTGAACCAATAGAGGAACTCGAAGAAGTCAGGGTTAGTAAGGTAGATGGTAAGAAATGCCTCAAGCTCAGAAAGAACTTGCCTTAAGATGTAAAGACCTAACTGGTTGATTTCCTCTAAGCAAATTTGGATGTCTTTGCTTGGAGTCATGAGGACATGGTGGGAATTGACCCTAAGGTGATGTCGCATAAGTTGAATATCAACCCTCACCACCAGCCAGTCAGACAGAAAAGAAGACTTTTAACAATAGAGCGTTCTCATGCCCTAAAAGAAGAGGTAAATAGGCTACTAGTGAACAAATTTATCTGGGAGGCTTACTACCTAGTTTGGGTAGCCAACCCTGTCTTGGTCAAAAAGAAGAATAGAAAATGGAGGACATGTATTGACTTCACGAACCTCAATAAAGCCTGTCTGAAGGACAGCTTCCCTCTACCAAAGATTAACTAACTTGTCGATGCAAAGACCGGGCATCAACTCCTCAGTTTCATGGATGCGTACTCCAGGTACAATCAAATACCCATGGATCCATAAGACGAGGAGCATACCTTATTCATCATGGATCGAGAGTTATACTGTTATAAAGTGATGCCTTTTGGGCTCAAAAATGTAGGAGCGACCTATCAATGGTTGGTGAACGCGATGTTCAAAGATTAAATTGGGAAAACCATGAAGGTCTATGTAGACGACATGCTTGTGAAGTCCAGACAAATCCTGAATCACGTAAAGGACCTGGATGAAATGCTCCGGATCTTGAGAGTGTTCCAGATGAAGTTTAACCCACTCAAATGTGTGTTTGGAGTAGCTTCTGAGAAATTTCTCAGGGTCATGGTCAACAATAGAGGAATAGAAATGAACCCTGAGAAAATCAAAGCACTTATTGACATGAGATTGCCAAGCAGGATTAAAGACGTTTAGAGCTTGACTGGCCGGGTTGCAGCCCTTAGCAAATTTATGCCAAAGGTAATGGACAGATGTTTACTGTTCTTTGACGTCTTGAGAAAAGCTAAGCGTTTCAAATGGACCGAGGAATGTGAAGCTACCTTTATACATTTGAAGGAATACATGGGCCGAGCCCCTTTATTATCCAAACCACAAGAGGCCAAGAAACTAATTCTTTATCTGGGAGTGTCTCAGCATGCCATTAGTGTGGCCCTCATCCGCGAGGAGAGTAGAGTACAACTCCCAATCAACTATGTGAGTAAAAAGTTGCTGAATGCTGAAGAAAACTATACTCCCATGAAAAAGCTTGTCTATTATCTCATTGTTGTATCTAGGAAACTGTCGCTTTACTTCCAAGCCCATACCATTGAAGTGCCAACCTGGTACTCATTAAGACAGACCCTCTAAAAGACGGATGCTTTAGGTCATTTGCTTAAATGGGCAATTAAGCTTGCTCAATTTGACATCCACTACAAATCGAGATCGACAATTAAGGGATAAGCCCTAGCTAACTTCATAGCAAAATTTATCGGACCCGTAGAGGAAGAGGTAGTTCTACCTCAGAAAGACCATGGTGGAACTTTATATAAATGGGCCCTCATGCGAGCAGAAGGTAGGGACAACAATCCTGTTGATCAGCTCGGAAGGACACAAAATTCTCTGTGCCTTGAGGCTCAAATTTTGGGCAACCAATAACGAAGTAGAATATGAGGCACTGCTTGCAGGGTTTCATCTCGCAAAAAAGGTGCGAGCTAAAAATTTAAAGGTCTTCAACGACTCCTAATTAGTCGTTTGTCATATAAAGGGGGAATATTAGGTGAAAGGACCAAAGATGGCCGCTTATCTGCAAAAGGCTCAGGAGCTACTCTATGCATTTTAGAGGTATGAAATCAACCAAGTTCCCTGAGCTTTAAATGCACATGCAGACGCGTTAGCTCACTTGGCTGCAACAAGGGACATGAAATTTTCAGGTGCAATACCTGTAGAAGTTCTTCCATCTCCCAATATTGAGCAGAAAGATGTCATGATGACGACTGTTGTGACACATGACTCATGGATGAACCCTATCTTAAGGTACCTATGGGATGGTAAACTCGCAAAAGACAAATTAGAAGCACGCCGCGTGCGATTTCAATCTACTAGATATTGCATTATCGATGATGTGCTTTATAGGAGGGGCTTCTCAGCTCCACTTCTCAAGTGCATTGAAGGCCCCCTCTGCGATCTCATCCTGAAAGAAATTCATGCCAACACTGTGGGAACCATGCTGAGGGCTGTCACTGGCTCAAAAGGCCCTCTAGCAAGGTTTCTTTTGGCCGACCATGAAACAGGACGTGATCGACCTTGTCGAGAGATACGACAAATGTCAAAGATTTGCCAAAGTTCCCTAAGCTCCTCCATCCTGCCTCCGTCAAATGATTAGTCTGTGGCCCTTCACGATATGGGGGATCAACCTCATCAGACCTTTTCCCATAGATTGTGGAAATTGTAAATACACTACAATTGCTGTAGATTATTTTACTAAATGGGCAGAAGCAAAAGAGCTAGCCTAAATTTCTTCCTCCCAAATTAAGAAGTTTGTTTGGAATAATATCATTTGTTGGTTTGGTGTCCCTCAACAAATAGTATCTGATAACGGGACCCAGTTCACAAGCGAGCAGTTCATCAAGTTTTGCAACAACCTTGAGATTTTGAAGAGTTTTTCATCGGTAGACCACCCTCAAACCAACGGATAGGTTGAGGCTGTAAATAAGATCATTAAACAAATCTTAAAGAAGAAATTGGAAGCCAGAAAAGGGTCATAGGTAGATGAATTACCAATGTGTTATGGGCTTATTACACTACAGCTTGCGGCACCATGGGAGAAACCCCTTTCTCGATGGTCTATGGAGCCGAAGCGATGATACTGGAGGAGTTCGAAGTAACTTCACACCGGAGAGCCACCTTCAACCTAGAGGAAAATAACCAGCTGCTTGCCACGAGTCTTGATCTCGTTAAAGAAAAAAGGGACGAAGCATGCCTCAGGGTCGTGACCTACCAATAACGGGTTACAAGGAATTTTAATCAAAAAGTCCGAGCTCGAAGCTTCAAAGTAAGCGACCTCATCTAGTGACTTATTTTACCGGGCAGACGTAACCCTAGTGAAGGAATGCTAGGACCCAATTGGGAAGGTCCATATGTTGTGAAAGAGAAATTGAAGGTTGGTAAATATCATCTCGTGAATGTCGAAGGAGTTGAATTCCCCCAAGCTTGGAACGCTGAACATCTCCAGCCATATTATCAATAAAAATGAAGTCGGATTCGTTAATTTGTAATATTTTTTAGAAGTACCGAATTAAATAAAGATCAAAGAAATTTCTCCTCTGTTTGGTATACTCTTCAATATTTTTCTAACAACATTCAATTTTATTTCAGCTCATAAAGAAAAGGCTATACTCTACCAAGATAGCCTAGTTAGCTGCTTCACAAGGTGAAGATGCCCGAGCTTTGCACCCCGTGGACTGATATAACTTATTCAGACTTATGCAATGTGTTAGCAGAGTCAACTAACTGAATAATAAAAAAGGGCTTGATAGATTAAATTTGAAAACAAGGATGTCTCAATTACTAACCACAAAAGTGCAAATTAAGTCAACAAAATAGAAAATAAAGCTTTCAAGGGGCTATATGAGATGGAGCCTCAGAGCTAGAAGGATCTTGGATAGCTAGGGAGCTTGAAGCAGTTGTAGATGGATTCTCCATTATTTGTCCATCAGGCCTTTCTTCAGTTGCCTCCTGTGTTGGCGAATTGACTTCGACCTACTCTGCACCTTCACTAGGAAGATTACCAGTAGTTTCAGCTCCAAGAGGAGAGATCGCCTCCACTCCCTTAATGAAGCCCTGAATGATAGCCTCAATCTCCCCGCCAAAAAAGGAAAAGTCAAGATCTGGATGCTTCAACCACAGGGTATACATGAAGCTGTCGGTAGTATGAGAAATTGCAGCTTCGTGGGTTTGATCAACCATGATAGAAGCTTCCTCCTTTGCTTTGGCAGTCTCCACCTCGACACGTATGCCCCTATCCTCAGCCTGTTTAGCAGCCTTTTTAGCTCGTTTGGCCACCTCCTTAGCCCGTTGTGCTCTCTCCACAACATGAGTTATCCTCCCTTGAGCAGCTTCAAGTTACTTCTGAGAACTCTCAGCTCCCCGTGTCAGAGTGACTATGTCCTCTTTCCTCTGTTAGAGCTCATCGTGAGCCCCACGCAGCCTCAAAGCAAAGTCAGCTATCTCATAAGCAAAGGACTCTTCAACCTTCCTTATCGTAGCATTGGCTCCAAGCAGTTAAGTTTCTGCATTCTCTAATTTCTTTCTTAACTCCGTCACTTCATTGGTTGCCGTTGTCAGGCTGGCCTCGAGCCGACCTCTCTCTTCTTCCCAAGTCAAGCACTTATTCCTCTGTTTAATAGCCTCCAATGCCTCCTAAAAAAGAACAATAAAGAATCAGAATATAAGCAAAGAATCAAGAAAAAATATGAGGAAACAACACTAACCATCAACCAGTGATTGGCTAGAATCTCAGACAGGATGCTACCCCGAATTCTATCATCCTTTAGGGATGCCACATTGGTTCCTAGGATTTGACCCACATTGTTATTGATAATGTTGAAGAAAGCCAAGGTCTTGGGTCCCAATGCTCTGGTCAGACATTCCAGAGAGCTCATAGGTTCTGCCACTGGGCCAGCAGCGATCCCCTTCCCCTTGTTAACCCTCGATATTTTTGAAGAAGGTTCAGTTGGTGTTCCCTCTTTATGAACTGCAGACTCCATTATCACTCTCTCAGCCTCAATAGGCCCAAATTGTGAAACGGGGGCCGAGGGAAGTAAAGTCTCTTCTACTATCACCAGGGTGAGAAGGCCGCCAGTCTAAGCTGGAGCTGAGGCAGCTGTAAAGAAAGAAGGTAGACTTGCCTGAGCAAAAATCAGAGCAGTTGGGGAAGAAGAAGGTTGGTCACACCGAGTAAGAGTTAGGACAATAGTGGAGAAGGAAGGATAATCAATGCGAGCTGAAGCAAGAGCAACAACTTGCCTCGACCTTGGAGAGGGTTTGACCAAATTCACTCTCCCCATTTGGACCTACTCGCTAAAGTTTACAGGGGCAACTTCCTTCGATCCATGAACCCCTATATCTCGTGAACGGTTGATAAGGTTGGCACCAAGAGGAGGAGCAAGTCTATGAGCTCGCAAAAGTTCCTCGTCGAACTTGGAGTCGTTTCGAAGATCATCGTAGACAGAAAATTTATCCAACACCTCGATCTCCTTCACACTCAACTTCGGCCTTTCTTTTCGAGCACCATCTGCAAGAAGCATAATGAAAGATCAGAACTCAAACCAAAACAAAGAATAATAAATATCAGTATCCTCACAGCTCGCTCACCTGGATTCCAAACAAATGAATAATTCTAAAGATGAAGTAGGGATAGGCATCAAACATAGAACCAACGGGTCTTATAAGGACCTACATTAGATTTCCCTCTGGCATCTCCATGAGGCAACATCCTCTTATACTTAGTGGGACAAGGCGAAAGGTAGTAAAAACCTTCTTGCTGCCCAGTGGTCTTGATGTTATAAAGAAAACAAAGAACTCTTGTAATGGGAGAACGGAGGCCGTTCTAGAGGTGGACCAGCATGAGAGAGGTCAGAGTAGAGTACACATTAGGAGTTAATTGGGCCAGGGCAAGTCTTAGCTTGTTCAGAAAGTCAATCACATACCGGGGGATTGGAAACCTAAAACCCACGCTAAAATGGTGAACGCTAATAGCTGTAAACCCTTCCGGAGGATGGGCAGTGTGGTCATTGCGACATAGTACCATCACACGACTGCCCCTTGGGAAAAATACGCCTCTACAATCTCCCCCATTTCCTTGGGTTTAATGCTACAAGGAAAGCGTTTGAAAGGAGAATCGGCTCTGGATCCCTCTAGCACAGAGCAAGCTACAAACCCTCTAACGACCTCACCGCTCTGGGAGGTCACACCCCCGACAACATGAAATGTCTCCTCGCTCCTCTCGGACTCAGTGTCATCATTGCCTATTAGGTGGCAATGGCGTCTATGGGGCTGAGATATCTATACCAAGGAAAAAAAAAGAAAAATGATCAAGCCACAAAACAAAGACTGGCCACTAATCCAAAAATAGTTCAGCCTAGGAGGAAAGTGGTTATTGCCACAAACCACTCAAACCTAAAAAGCATGAACAAGGGATTCTGGCCACTAAGCCAGCAGAACTCAGAAACCTAGCTAAAGACTCTGCCACTGTCGAAGGCCCTAATATCTACCAACAAGCAACTAAAAGCCGCCTACATCCCGATCCTCTGACAATAACAAACACACCCATAGGAACCCAAAAAAAAAAAACACAGAGATATTAAGCCAGAAATATAAACTCACCTTGTCGAATTGAAAATAGTAATAATCTGGAGAACAAATGAAAGCGGTGACTGATAACTAAAACCCGGCTTAACAAATCTAGAAGATTGGGATAAAGCTGAGGCTGGAAAAGAACGACAGGCGGCCCCTAGGTTTGCAAAAAATAAAAAGGAAAAGATATGATATTGATAGATTTCAAATGATGAAAGAAAGAAAGGGGGGAAGAACATTCCCAGCTTTTATTGAAAACGAACTAGCCGTCAGATCTAGAAACTGTTCGAATGACCCACGATCCAATGGGCTAGCGCTTATTAGCATTTAAGCCAAAACATGTCCATTGAGCATGGTAATCATTATGCCGTCTGCAGGAATTGAAGAGACACGCGTGACACAAACGTATCAGGATCCCCCCCCCAAATAGTAAATAGAGAAAAATGAGCTATGGCCATGGCTCTTTTGCGACCTGAAATTTGCCGCTACCTCGCGGCCAACTTATAATTCGCAACTCCCATGTGATCTCAAGCCAATGCATGCACACCTCATCTCAAATAGCTCGGGCACACCTGGTGCTATGCACTAAGCCCCAGAGCTCATCTCTAATAGCTGGGGCACACTTAGTGCTATACACTAAGCCTCGAAAGCTCATCTCAAATAGCTCGGGCACACCTGGTGTTACGCACTAAGCCTCCAAAGCTCATCTCAAATAACTCGGGCACATCTGGTGCTATGCACTAAGCCTCTAGAGCTCATCTCTAATAGCTTGGGCACACCTGGTACTATGCACTAAGCCTCTAGAGCTCATCTATAATAGCTTGGGCACACCTGGTACTATGCACTAAGCCTCCAGAGCTCATCTCTAATAGCTCGGGCACACCTGGTGTTATGCACTAAGCCTCAAGAGCTCATCTCTAATAGCTTAAGCACACCTGGTGCTATGCAGTAAGCCTTCAGAGCTCTTGGACTTACAGCTCTCTTGCGGCCCATTACTTGCAGCTCTCATATAGCCCTTTGCTTGCGGCATATGCATCAGCTCGCTTCTGTAGCACACCTAATCGCTTATCAAAAACTCGCTCTAATGGCACACCAAATCGCCCTCACATCTCCTAGTGACTCGAGCTCATCTAATTGTTTGAAGAACTCTTCACTCCAGCATATCTCAATTGCATTTAATTGCTAATAAAGTTATTTAAATTAAAGCACTACCTAAGTGCCGTCAGATTCATAATGCTACTAACTCACAACCCTTATGTGAGCATGTGACTCGCTATCGGGCAAAAATCATACAGGTACTCGAATTTGTCTGCAAGGTAGATCAATCTTATGGATATAATGCTTGGTCTCACACCTAGTTAAGTGCAAAAATAACTCTCAACTCGCAAAGCAAACTGAGAGTTGGGGGCTGATGTTATGGACATCTTTTGGATTGAACGAAATGAATCAGCAAAGGCCCAAAGCATCGGGATCGAGGCAAAGAGGTAAGACCGAACTCAGAACAAGGTCGCTGAAACTGAGCTACAGATCGCGCAGTGCGAACTCACAACCCTCCACTGACCGAAGCAGCAACGAGATCACCTTTGCATCATTGGAAACAACCTACATCTGACAGATACAGTCTGAGTACTCTACCAACCTGCAACTCAGCCTCCAAAGTCTGACAATGATTTGTGCCACATTTATTACTTGATGTCTAGTATTTAATGCTCAACATAGATGTAATTATAATTTTACAATGATAAATTATAGTTTGCAACTCTCCTGGCCTCTACGAATAGAGAGGGGGAGCCATAACACAAAAAAGAGAAAGAAAAAAAAGAGAGGATATATGTAGAAACTCTGCAGAAATAGCCATTGATATATGTATTCTTATTCAACTTAGAAAAGGCAACTGCTAAAGGTTAATATAATCACCATGGATGTAGGGATCATCTGTACTTTAGCCGAACCACGATAAAAACTCTCCTTGTTCTCTCTTCCCTTCTACTGAATCTTTCTCTACTTTATTGCTTTTTTTCACTTCTTTTGCAGTAGTTTGATTCTCAGAATCCCTAGTTGACCGATTGCCAAAATTGACTGTCAACATTTTCTTTCTCCTATTTTCTTTTCATACATCCAAACATAATGTTAGAGATTGATTGCAATTAATTCTTCAAAAATTCATATAATTTTTTTTGGAAAAAAATTGCAAAAGGTCCCCTTTACTTTGGAGGGATTTTAACCCATCAATTTAAAAACTAAATTAATTAATATTCATAGTCTATTTAATTAATTGTCTTATATAATTATGTAAATTTTTTTATATAAGTATCATAATATCATTGAAAGTTAATTTATTAGGCCATTTTTTATATAATTTTTATGTTATGCAATTAATAAAAATTAAATTAAACATATAAAATTCTAATCAAATACATGAAAACAAGTATAAACTGTGAAAAAAAAAATTGTCATGATAAATCAACATTTAATAATATTGTAATGTGAATCTTAAAAAAAAAAAAACCTTTTGTATATAAATATTACACCATCTTCATAATTTTATCCATAAAACTCACAACTTATAAATTATCAATTTTTTTAAAAATAAAAACTACCAAAAAAGATACAATCTATGAAAAAAAAATAATTTTTCATAAAAAGTTGCATAAAACATATTCATGCATTTTTTTTTTCACAGATATGTACTGTACAAATGTCCCTCTCTCTCTAAAGCAACAAATTGAGTATTTATTAGACTGTCAAGAGGCAAAATGGGCTCAGCCAGACATCTATGGCTTATTAAGGGGGACAGAAATACAAACTACTTTCATAATGTGGTAAATAACAGAGGAACAAAGAGGAGAATTGAAAACCCTGAAGGAGCAACAAAGTGCTTGGGTCTCAGATAAAGACAGTCTTCATGCATTGGCAATAGAGCATTTTAAGAGTCTGTTTTCAGCAACACGAGGTCCTGTTATCCAGGGTATTGCACCTGATTGGGAAGTTCCCTCATTAGATCCAAATCACATCCAAATGTTACAGAAGCCTTTTAGTGCAGATGAATTAAAAGCCATAATTTTCAAGTTACATTGCTCTACAGTGAGATTCTTTCAGCATTTTTGGCAGATTGTTGGCCAGGATGTTATAAGCATGGTGCTCTCCTTTCTCGGTAGAGCTTAAATCAGACTTCTATATGCCTGATCCCAAAGGGAAATATACAACAATGTTTTGCAGGTTTCAGACCTATCAGTCTATGCAATAATAATTACAAATTTATCTCCAAGGCGTTAGCACTCAGATTGCATATGGAAGATGTCATTTTTCCAAGTCAGAATGCTTTTGTCCAAGGTAGACTAATTTCAGATAACATCTTCTTAGCTACTGAGGTCTGTCAATTCATGAGAAAATGCAAGAGCAAAAAAAATTTCCGTGCAGCACTTAAAATAGGCTTCCAAAATGCTTATGATAGTTTTAGTTGGGTTTTATAGAAGACACTCTTAGATATATCAAGTTTCCAAATCAGTGGATTCAAATGATTATGGAATGCAGAACAACAGTATCTTATACCCCTTACATATTTATCATTTGTGCAAATGTTCTCTCTGCAATGATTTATAAAGCACAAGAAGACAATTTTATTTAGTGTGTCAAAGTCAGTCACCACGCTCCTGCTACTTCCCATAAGTTGTATACAGATCATCTCATGATTATTTTCAAAGCTACTCCTGAAAGTTGTGATAGGATTACTTCAATATTGACAAGGTTTGGACAGATGTCAGGGCTGAAGATAAATAAGGCAAGGTCTGCTGTTTGGTTCAGTCCTAATACACCAAGGAATTTCAGAAGGATTATGGCAGGTAGACTGGGAATCAAAGTAGTTAACAAACTGGGAAAGTATCTGGGTTCATATGTGGATGAACCTCACAACAGGTCTTAAATTGGAATGGAGATTCTCCAGAAACTTGGCAAAAAATTACAAGGATGGAAATCTAGAATGTTGTCTCAAGTAGGCAAGATGGTTTTTTACAGGTCCATTCTTCAAACTATTTCAAATTATCACCTGTCAACAACCAAAGTTATTTAAAAGGAATCTACACATAATTAAAGATCTAATTAAGAGATTTTGGTGGGGAGACACAAATGATCAATCTAGGTTTCATCTGGTCTATTGGAAAGCAAGGCCATTTGATCAGGGGGCTTGGCTTCTTTCAGCTGGATTGCTTCAATGAGGCCATGTTAGCTAAACAAATGTGGAGAGTCTTCTCCTATCCTAAGACTATGATGAGCCAAGTGATTGTAGCTAAATATGAAAAAGGTATGCTAGAAGATATCACTCGGCATATTTCGAACTGTATTTGGAGATGGAAGAATGTTCAAAAAACGGCTCCTTTTGTCACTGATAAACTTTTCTGGCAACTTGAAAATGGAGAAAGTGTGAATTTAAGAAGTAGATTCTAGTGGCAGAATGCAGGACCTTTGCCTAACAATATGGTTCTGGTGAAGGATCTCAGACAGAATAATCAAAAGGACTCAGTCTACAATAAGGAGGTTGGACTGCAAGTAATGTCAACCTAGTTTCATTGACAGGGGCGACTGATTGGTTGGCTTGGACAGAGTCTCTTCAAGGAATATACTCTGTTATAGCAGGCTACCAATTACTTTTTTGCACAAAGATATGCAAGTCTATGGCAGTCTGATTTCCCTTGGAACCAGATTTGGTCTTTGCAGGTCCCAGGAAGGGTTATGGTTTTCTTATGGAAATTATGTCATAATATTTTGCCAACTAGAGTCTTCTTGAATCAAAGATATATATCAGTGCCTTTGGAAATAAAAACTTATCAACATACCACCTCAATCATGCAGCAGACTACTGGGGTTCTTCCTTTAGGAACTAACCATGCTTACAAGATCTACATAACAGGTTCCAGGCTCAAAAAAAAAAAAAAAATGTGGAAGAAGGTTACTGAGATATTTTTGTGCTTTTGTGGCT
>JANHAO010019979.1:0-13017 GCA_026873985.1 Saraca asoca
TGTTATTTGCCGAAGAATTCATAAGGTAAGGTAAATCCTAATCCTAGGCCTTTTTGCATTTAATACTTTCTTTAGTCTACATCCTCGCTTTCTTTATCTCATAAGCATTCTTTATTTTCTACTACTCCCTCTATTCTTTAATCTATATGGATAGTTAAACTGTAAATGTTTCAGTATTTAAAAAGAAGCGAAACTTCTCTGCGGGATCGACCCGTATTCGTCAGTTCTTTACTACACCTACACCATGCGCTTGCGGTTATTTTAAAACATACAACAAGTTTGTGCACATCAATAATAAATCATATTTTGTAATTATCAAAACAAGAATGCCAAAAGACATCAGAATCTCATATGTGCACAAAAGAGCAATGAAATGTATCAAAGTAAATAACAATACTACAACAATAAATGAAAGATAGATGATTTATAATATAGAATACTTCCACTAATCAAGTAGATCAAAAGAACTAACAACACCTAAGTTTTTCACATGTTCTTTAAAAACTATGGGCTGAACAACTTTTGTTAGTAGGTTTGCTATCATTACCTCAATATCAAGATGCTCCACAAGAATGTCATCATTTTTAACCATATCTTTGACTACTAGATATTTAATCTTTATCCTTGGGGCTACAAGAAATTTTATTATTCTTAGAAAACATTACTATTGCAGAATTATCATAGTAAACTTTCAAAGGCTTAAAGATGGAATCAACTGCCTTAAGTGTAGAAATAAAATTTCTTATCCACATAGCATGGGTAGCTACCTAATAGCAAGCGACAAACTCAGCTTGCATTTTAGAAGATGCAATAAGTGTTTGCTTGACACTTTTATGAGAAATGGCTCTACTAGCTAACATGAAAATATAACTTGATGTGGACTTTTTGTCATCTAGGCAACTAACATAATCTGTATTCAAAAAGCTAACTACCTCAAGGTCATCAACCTTCTTGTAAACTAATATGTAGTCTTTTATTTTCTACAAATATCTCATCACCTTTTTAACAACTTCCCAATGAAGATTACTAGGATTTGAGAGAAATCTATCCAGAATGCTCACAACAAAAGATAAGTTAGGCCTTGTACAAACTTAAGCATACATCATGGTTTCAACTGCATTGGCATAAGGTCAGTCTTTAATTGATGCTTTATCAATCTCCTTTCCAGGTCATTGGTTTTTACTACACTTATCACCATAAGAAATAGGAATATCTCCAGGCTTACATTTAGCCTTATCAAACTTTTCAAGGACATAACTAATATAGGACTTTTGGGAGAGTTCTAGTATGTTTCTTGATTTGATCCTGTGAATCTCAATTCCTAGAACAAATGAAACATCATCAAGATCTTTCATATTAAAAGTTGATGATAGAAGTGATTTGGTCTTATAGAGCAAATTAACATCAAAGCTCACAAGTAAAATATCATCAATATAAAGAATAAGGAAGATAAAGTTACTCCCACATACCTTAAGATACACATATTGATCTAACTTATTCTCAACAAACCCCCATAGATGTGATCACTTCATCAAATTTACGGTATAAAAATGATCTTGATGCTTGTTTTTTAAAGCACAAATAGATTTTTTTAGCTTACACACTAGATTTTCTTTTCCACTCTCCATAAAACTCTCAAATTGTTGCATATAAACTTCTTCATATAGATTTTCATTCAAGAAAGCCCTTTTCACATCCATCTGATGAAGCTCCAAATCATAATAAGCCACTAAGGCCATAATGATCTTAAAAGAATCCTTGGAAGAAATTTAAGAGAAAGTCTCTTTACAATCAATGTCCTCCTCTTATGTAAACCCTTTAGCCACTAACCTTGCCTTGAATCATTCAACATTACCCTTCAAATCTTTCTTGATTTTAAATACCCATTTGTAATAAATGGGTTTAATACCATCAGGAACTTTCACAAGTTCCCGTACTTTATTAGCATATATGAATTGGATCTCATCATTCGTGGCACTTAACCAATTATGAGACTAAATACATGAAGTAACTTAGCTACAGTAAGTTGGACAGTGAGTTGGATCAACTAGCCACCCGATATCATAATTTGCTTTTCTCAAATATACAATGCAACCATTTGAGATTACAGATGTTCTCACACTCTTAGATTGACAAACATGAAATGGATTAATAGATTACTCAATCTCATGCGGATCATTCACCATTATGTCATCATATTGCTCATCAGGTACATTCTTAACAAGTTAATATATGATTCTTTCTTGTACAATAGGAATAGGAATAACTAATGATCTTTCTTTTGAAACAATTTCACTATTTTAAGAATTTCTACAATCTTTCACATCATTTTCTAGAAACTTAGTTATTAATGCCTCAACAATATTTGTCCCATAAGTAGAATAGTAAAATCTATATACTTTTGGGTAGTTAAGGTATCCAATGAAATAACATTTGGTGGTTCTGGTAACTATGGATTCCACCAAAAAGGGGGTGAATTGGTTTTAGAATTTTATAATTTTAAAAGCAATTTTCTTGAAACCCCTTTTGAATTTTTAGTAAAAACACCAAATTATCTTAGAAAAAAGAAATGTCTAGTTACAAAGAAATCAGAAATAACAACAAACATAATATCAACTATCTAACAATATTATGAATAATAATGAATCTAAACAAAATATAGTGCAAAAAATAAAGGAGTAAGGATAGAAAAATTCAAATATTGATTTAGAGCAGCTCCCCCTTGAAAGCTTGTTTCCAAGACATATATCTACTTTTGAGCTTTCAACTAAGCTCAAATCCACCATAATAGAGAATATCTAAGTTTGAACTAGCACTTGGAGAAGTTGAATATAATGATTGCTTAACTGCAACCGTAACCTTTTTGAGATCCTCACTCAAAGAATAAAAAGAAAGAGCTGAACCATTCTTTTACCATAGGTGAGGCTACCCCTAAGAAACCTAACGATGTTTGAATTGATTATAAGAGAAATTGGCAAGAACTCAATAGTTTAAGATACAAAAATGAAGCTCAATAGGATTAGATTCTATTAGATTTAGCTCAAATGTAAGAGATGTAGCAAATAATTGAAGAACAAATGAATTTGAGTGTGTTTGCCTCTAAAGAGTTGGGTTTTCACACTGAGAAAATGTGTGAAATGATTATTTATAGTAAATGAAAACACATATTGAAAACTAGCCATTAAGTACAAAATTTGAACGTGTGATCATGAATGCAAATTCAAAATTTGAATTTTGAGTAGAATCATGATCAAAATCATAAGATTCAATTTTGAAAGCTTTGATTCAAATTGTAGTAAAGCAATGCAAAATTTGATTCTACTCACTAGAAATTGCAAACCATGTATAAGTCCAAGAATACATGTGATTAGAATCGCGATCAGAATCATGAAAATGGAGTTTTGAAGGATCAATTTAAATTTCAAAAAATAGTTCAAATCTTGATTCGAATCATATGGCAGGAATGCTTGGCCTGCTCTCGTGAGCATGATCACAAAAATAGTTAAAAAAATTGAGTTGAATCACAAGGCTTGGAGAATGAAAATTAAATTGTTGTAAATCCATTTCAAACGAATTTAACCATTTTGAACTATATAAAAACAATCCAAAACCTCAATTTCAAGCTAAATAAATATGGTAAATCATTTAGTAAGATGTTGAAATGTTTTTAGTATAATTTTTCAAAGGGTTTTTGATTAAATAAGAGGTAAATGTTCCAAAAATAGCTTCCAAATTTGAGCTAATCCTAATACGTCTAAACTTTTACAAAATACATTAACCAAAGCCTAATCCACATCTTCAACCAAAAGTACAAGGCCATCCATAAATGATCCATTAAAATTAAATCAATTAGCTCAACCAAAGTTATTTGTTATCATCAAAATGCAAATTTTCTCGATGGAGAAAAATAGGGGTTAAGAATAACAATCTTCCCTTTTTTTGGTTGATGACAAATAATTTTGGGGTTAGAAAGGGATCAAACATACATATAGAGCCTATAACACAATTCAACAAGAAAGATTAATCAAGGCTCCTTAAGATATCAAACTCCTCTTGTAGACATGCAACACTCAAATCTCAAAATACACAATACATAGTCCCCCTTTTGGTATATTAAAAAGAATATGTCAAAAGGATAAAGCCAACAACTAGAAGCATGAACAATCATTAACAATGATTAAAAAATCAATATCTAGAAAAATATCCAACAGAATTTTAATGCAGCAGTAGCTAAAAACAAGATTAGCAGGGAAAGGGCCTAGGGTAACAATTATAATGAAGCTAGGTTAAAAATCAAAAGCATCCAAAGCAACAACATCTTGAATTTCATTCAATTATTCTTTTGTGGTGTTTCATTGACTATGAAGGTCTCTAATCTCTGTATTCATATCTGCTTCAAGGGAATCCAACCTTTTGTTGATTTTCTAGTGTGATTATTCCATTGACCAAAAAAATTGTTTGTTGACACTGGAGTTGCTTCAGGAGATCTAAAGTCTTATTTTGGAATTCTCTACATCCATCAAAACCAGAACCAAATGTACCACCAGATCTTTTAGATGCTGACTCACCTTGCCTCGCCCACCTCCTATTCATAAATCTAAGTTGCATTTGATGTAAGGTCTTAGTGAGTGTCATCCCATAGGGTAAGAAGCTTTGATTTGGCTTCATGAAGAAAGTGCCCATATATGGAATGATAAGGTATAGAATATTGATTTCCAAGCCTTTCTTCATTGCCCACATCATAAAAATTTCATCTTCAACTATGTTAGTGGAATTGGTGTGGTGAGATAGAATTATCTTCATAATTGTGTAATGAAGGAGATGATCCTTTATAGATAATCCAATGATCATGAGTTTACCAGTGGTGACAATTGGAACAGAGTTAGGAAAGATCATCTTGATAGCTTATTCTTTTAAGTACTCTTCCATATTTTTGCTTGTAATGAAACTAGACCATCCTCCCATACTAAATAGGTTGCATAGTATTTTTACATCCAAATTTATGGCTTTCCTCATCACAAGTGCAGATAGTTTTCCATTTGTTACACCTAAGTTAGCATAGAACATTCTAACTAGACTAGGGTGGTAACAAGCACTATGACAAACAAAGTTTAGTAGCTTATATTATCCAATAAATCATGTAATTCAAATGGCTCTCCTTAAAAAAATCTTTTGCCTTAGCATTCAATTAGAGATATGACGTTTTCTTTGTATTTAGCATACCTTTCATAGAATCCTACATTTGGAAAGATTTCTACTTCTCAATGATGACATTAGTATGATATGCCCTCTTATCACTAGCTACCTTCTTTCTCTTCTTTGAACCAGTGGTGAAATTATCAGTTATGATGATTTGTGAAAAAAAAAAAGAAAAGTGATTTGGGAAAATTTAGGGGGTTATGGGATTTTGGAGAAATTGAAGGTTTTAATTAGTTAGATTTGAGGGAAAAAGGTAGGAGAGTATTTTGGAGAAAAGATATTTGAGTTTAATTGGTGAAAATTGATGAAATTTTAGAGAACAAGTGGTAGGCTTTGAGAGAGAGTGGCTAGGGTTTAAGAGAAAGATAGCAAACTAGTTTGAAAAATGCATATAGGCTTTAATACCCTATTCATGATCAAAATCATGAGCCCAGAAATGCTTGAGCGATTCGAATCATGAGCATGATCGCAAACACATGATTGAACAATCTTAACACCAATTTAACTTGCATTCAGAATCGCGAAGCCAGAGTTGGTTGATCAATTTAAATCGTGATTAGAATTGTGCACCCAGTTGAGTAACCTAAAAGTATGCCAAATTTGATGATTTGAATTGCAAAATGAATTGGAAACCTTGATTCAAATCAAAACTCACCACAACTCTAAATTTTCAGCACTTCTCCAAAAAAAAAAAAAAACATGAACATGAATCTTTTAAGCCAAGAGTTGATTGAATATCATGAAGAGTCAAAAATAAGGAACTTGTAAAAAAATGAGGGGACTCTTTAATGCCTAAATTAGTATTGATTAAAAAAACTAATAAAAGAATTTAAATCAAAATAGAGAAGTCAATTGAAATGACTTAGGAACTAAAACAAATAAAGAGAATCAAATCAAGTAAGCTCGTTTTCTAAAGGATTCAACATGCCCAGTTCTCTTCTAATAAATGCAAATTGATTTTCATCAAAAGGTTTCATAAAAATGTAAGCAAGTTGAAAATTAGTTTGAACAAATTCAAGGGCAATGTCTCCTTTTTGAACATGATCTCTGATGAAATGATGTCTTATCTTGATATGTTTAGTTCTTGAGTGCATAATAAGATTTTTGGTAGGGTTAATGACACTTGTATTATTGCACTTAATCATATTTTTCTCAAGATTCAAATCTTACTCTGATAGTTATTGTTTCATCTAAAAGACTTGAGCATAACAACAAACTTTGACTATATATTTTGTGTCAATGGTGGCTAAAGCTACATTATTTTGCTTTTTACTGTGCCATGAGACTAGAGAGCGGCCAAGAAATTGATATGCCCCATTAGTGCTTTTCTAATCCATTCTACTTCTAATGAAGTCAACATCAGAATAACCTACCAAACAATTGAAGTTTGATTTAGGTTACCATAAACCCGTGTGAGGTGCACCTACAAGGTATCTAAGGATTCTTTTAACAATAATCAAGTGTGATTCCTTAGGATTAGACTGGAACCTTGCACACATACACACACTAAACATAATACCATGTCTACTTGTAGTAAGATAAAGCAAACTATCTATCATACCTCTATACATAGTGACATCAATTTTCTTAGCTCCTTAATCAAATCAAGTTTTGTGGAGAAACTCATAGGAGTACCAAAAGGTTTAGAAAATACCATGTCAAATCTTTTTAGCAATACCTTTGTGTATTTAGTTTGGATAATGAATATTTCATCTTTTGATTGCTTGATTTAAAGACCAAGGAGCTAGTTGAGCTCACCTATCATTGACATCTTAAATCTACCTTGCATAATCTCAGAACATTCTTTACACAAGTTTTCATAAGTAGCATTGAAAATAACATCATCAACATATATTTGTACTAAGCGAATATGATCACCTTTGTGTTCTCAAGCACTCATACCAAGCTCTAGGAGCTTGTTTGAGACCATAAAGAGCTTTTTAATCTTAAATACATGGTTTATATAGAGGTGATTTTCAAAATCAGGTGGTTGTTTAACATAAACCTTTTCCATAATCAAACCATTCAAGAAAGCACTTTTAACATCCATTTGATAAATTTTGAAACATTTAATGTAACATATATTAATAACATCCTAATAGCCTCTAATCTTGCAACATATGCATAAGTTTCACCGAAATCAATGCCTTCCTCTTGGTTGTAGCCTTTTGCAACTAATCAGGCTTTGTTTCTTACTATAATGCCATTTTCATCAAGTTTGTTCCTAAAAATCCATTTAGTTCCTACAATAGTGTGATCCATTGGTCTTGGCACAAGATCCCAAACTTGATTTCTTTCAAATTGATTTAATTCTTCTTGTATTGCCAAGAACCAATACTTATCACTTATAGTATCATCAATAGATTTAGTTTTAAACTAAGATAGGAGAGCTAAATGATCACAAATGTTTTCTTAATAAATTATAAATTGCCCTTTATGATAAATCTCTGATCATTTGCTCTTTTGGGTGGCTTCGGATGATATCCAAGCCTTTTGAGGATAATGAGGCAGTATATGATCCAAATTGATTATAGGAGAAGCTCCATCATCTTCGTTATTTTCCTTGTCTCCTTCTTCCTTAACTATTTCATGAAGCTCATTTGAATCTTTTTGAGGAAGCTAAGAGTCCACTTGCTTATCATCATCATAATTTCTGTGAACACTTGGAGTAGATTCAATAAAAATAATATGGATGGATTCCTCTATTAGTAAAGTTCTCTTGTTATACACTTGAAAACTTCACTTGTAGAAAAATACCCAATAAATAATGCTTTATCTAATTTGGCATCAAGTTTACCTAGGTTGTCCTTGCCATTATTATGAACAAAACATTTACAACCAAAAACTAAAAAATGCAACACATTAGGCTTTCTTCCAAAATATAATTCAGAGGGGGTTTTCTTAAGAATTGGCCTTATCAAGGCAAGATTCATAACATAACAAGTAGTATTAATTACATCAGCCCAAAATGACTTTGGAAGAATACTATCATTAAGTATGGTCTTACCTATTTCTTCTAGGCATATATTTTTCCTCTTAACAACTCCATTTTCTTGAGGGGTTCTAGGTGCAGAGAAGTTGTGACCTATCCCATTCTCAATGTAGTTACAAGTAAACTCATGGTTATCAAACACTCCACCATGATCACTTCTTATATTATTATTATTATTATTATTATTATTATTATTATTGATCCTTTCACATTTTAAATAGACTTAGCAAGCTTCTAAAAGCTTAAAAGGTATCACTTTTTTGAGAAAGAAACAATGTCCATGTAAATTTTAAAAAGTCATCAACAATCACAAGTATTTAGTAATTACCACCATGGCTTCTAACTCTTGAAGGACCAATCAAGTTCATGTGAAGTAGTTGAAGTGATCTTGATGTAGAAACACAATTTTTAGGTTTAAAAGAAGATTTTAGCTGTTTGTCCTTTTAACATGAATCACAAATCTTATCTTTGATGAATTTCATCTTAGGCAAACTGACTTTTAGATCATTTTGAGACAATTTCTTAATCAAGTCCATGTTAGCATGTGCAAGTTTTTTATACCAAATCTATGAATCATCATTCAAGCTAACCAAACATTTAGAAACTATAGTTAGGTCATTATCAATATCAATCTTGTTAAATCTTTTGCCAACTAGCTTAATTTGCTTGTCATTTATATTCTCAACTATGCAATAAGTGGAGTCAAAGGTGACTTTCTTCCTTTTGCCATAGAATTGACTAATGCTAAGCAAATTATGCTTGAGTCCTTTGACCAACAAAACATTTTCTATGCAAGAATTAAGATTTTTACATATTCTTCCTTTACATATAACATTTCCTTTAGCATTATCCCTAAAAGTGATGTGTTCACCATTAATAGGAGAAATCAAGAAAATCTTGGACTTGTCATTGGTCACGTGTTGGGAGCATCCTCTATCAAAAAACCATTTGTCACCCCAGGATCTCCCACACACCTACACAAGAGAAATCATTCTTTTGAAGCTAGTATACAAGTAGTATTAGGTCCACCAAGATTAATAGCTTTAGAGGAGGAAGCTTTAGGAACCCAAAACTAACTTTTCATCAACACTTGGAACATAAGTGCTCCTCTTGTGGGCACAAGAATGAATGCTATGGTCTCTTTGTCCATAATAGTGACATGTTATGTATGGTTGGTTTCCCATAGTTTTTCTAATAAAGAGGGTTTTGTAAAAACATTTTGGCACACTTCATACTTAACTAAGATCCTCCTTGTTAAAACCATACCTTTGGCTTCCAAGAAGTGTATCGAGTGATTTCTTGCCATTTGTGAACTTTTCCAAAGTTTTGTTCAAATCATCAATTTTGATTTTAAAAGTGTCACAGACAACTCACACTTGGGATAATAGCTTAAGGCTTTTATTTTCTTTTTTAGATCATCATTTTCTTTTTGTAAAACATCAATGTTACTTTCCAAAAAAGTAATGATCTTCTTAGAAAGACTAATATTTTTCTTTGCCTTAAGCAAATTATCATATAACTCATTATATAATTCATTAAAATCATTATTAGATTGACTTGAGCTGTTGTCCTATACTTCTACATCATTGTCACCTATGGCCATAAGGCAAATCAAAGTTTCTTCATCTTTGTCATCCTAACAAGCTGAGTCATCATCCTTATTTCCTTAAGTGGCAAGATGAGCTCTCTTGATGGGCTACTTGTTCTTTTCCAAGAGCTTTTTGAGATAGTTAGGGTAGTCCAATTTAATATGGCCTGGCTTTTTGCATTTGAAGCACTTAGGAATGGAGGAATTACTTTGCTCTCTTTTGTTATCATTCCTTCTAGGAAGGGGACCTTTTCTTTGATCCCTAGACTTATGAGCCTTCATAAGCCTTTGATATTTCTTCGTTAGAAGAGTCAGATCATCATTCTCATTAAGATCTTCCAAGCTTTCCATATCACCTTCTTCTTTAAATGTTGTAGCAAATTTTAACGTAAGATTCGTTCTTCTTTTGTCATCATCATTCTTAGAGTACCTTTTCAACTCTATCTCATACTTCTCTAAGTTCCTAAATAGCTCTTGAAAAAATGGCATACCCATCTTCATAGACTCTTCGATTACTATAATTTTGCACTACCGTTCAATGGTTAGAGACCATAGGACCTTGTGCACTAAGTTAGTATTTTCAAACTTCGTACCAAGAATACTTAAGTAGTTAACAATAGCAATAAATTTTTGAACCATGTCTTTTATAGATTCACCATAATTCATTTGAAACAATTCATATTGTGAAACTAGAGTATGAACCTTTGAAGCTTTTACTTAGGTAGTCCTAACGTGAGCCACTTCGAGAGCATCCCACATGTCCTTAGTAGTAGGATAGTTTCATGCCATCTCATACTCACTTGGTGAAAGGGAATTAGATATAATCTATTTGACCTTAGAAGTAAGAAGATGTTTCTTTTTCTCATCTTCATTCCAATCACTTCTTGGATTTAAAATGGTTATTGTTCTATGTGAAATTTGGCTTGTCTTAGATGGACCTGCGAGCGGCTCGAAAGCGGTAAGGAACTAGCTCGAAGAATGCTTAGATCACTATACCTTTAGTTTGTGTCACATAGCGACCTACTTAGGTCGAGCTCATGCCTAACAAAACGAGCTCGACCTCTCCATCCCGAGGATAGGAACATCCCCAGAATGAACGATCTAGCTAATGAAGTATGCCCAACGACTTGGGAGTTCATTAGACAGAAGACCTATTCACACTCTGCCCAACAAACATGCTAGGCCCATCTATTGGAGACAATTTGCAGTAGCCAAATAACAGGATTCTATCTGTTCATTCTATCTTGTATAATAAATGTTAATGTAATAGACTTACTGCATATGAAATTACTATTGTACCTTCCTCTCCTCTAAAAATATGAGGAAGGAGCCTTCTGCAAAAGTGTGTGCCTTCATGTAGGTAGAAACTCTACCAATTGAAAGAGAGAATTGTTATATGCCAAATCTATGAGAGGAAGAAAACCTGTATGCTGAGATCTTTGTAGGAATACTTTCACAATAACACGTTATAGTGGACGTAGGGTCCGATTGTATTCGGATTTGGCTAAACCACGTTAAAAACCTTATATCTTCTTACTGCTCTTCCCTTCTTCCTTGTGTTTTTTGCTGATTTGTTTTGTTTGAACCAGTTAACAGCTTGAGATCCCAAAAGAACCCCCTATTGGTTGGAGTTTGGCTTAATACCAAAATCTGACGTCAACATTTTGGTACCGTCTATGGGGATCTTATCTATTCTGGTTCATCTCCTACTACAATGGCCAAGAGAAAAACCACCAGAGCTTCAAATGTGCAACTAATCTTCCAGAGGGTCATGTCTTGATGAAAAACTCATTCACTGCTCCTATCATTGGAGCAACCACCAACATCCCTCCAGCCAGCTCTGTACAACTAGTTCCTACTGTTAGTGGCACCGATGGAGTGCAAACCTGGCTCTAACACTAGGAAAAACTTGAACACATGATGGGAGAGCTAACTAAAATAGTCACAATGTTAGTGCAAGCACAAGCTTAGAATGTGTAAGGGCGGGCTAAGACTGCCAGACCCAGAGTTGATCGTTCCAGTGAAACTGACTAAGAGCAAAATTTGAATCGCCATCCACATGGTCGAAAAAGTGAACCAAGCGACCAAGTCTCTAGCAAGTGATTAGGGGGCTTGGACATTTTGGTGGAAGATCTCCTTCAAAAAGTCAAGCATTTGGAGGAGCACCCTTAGGCTCGAAATGACCAAGGTCACTTTGGCGAATGAATCCCTTTCTCTAGGGAAATCGAGGAGGAACCCTTCCCATGCAAGCTCAAAGTTCCAACCATTCCATTATATGATGGAGATAACGACCTGCACAACCATATGGACCTATTCAATATCCAGATGGATCTCTAAATTTGCAACCCTTTAATCAGGTGTCACATTTTCCCACTACTTTGGGTGAAGTCCCTCGAACGTGGTTTTGGAGCCTCCTGGCTCACAACATGAGCAGCTGGGAGGAGTGTTAGGAAAAGTTCATTGGCCAGTACAAAGCATTGAAAAAGCAACTCGCACCCCTATGCCATCTCGCTACGATCTTCTAGAGTTAGCATGAAATGATGAAAGATTATATCACTCGCTTTAGGTGCAAGGTCAACAATGTGGAAAAGCCCTCAGATGAGGCCATCTTGACTGTTGTTTTGATAGGACTTCATAGAGATAGAAAGCCATTTAAGAGTTTGTGCAAGTCCCCAGTTGGTAACTTGGGTGAATTTTATGAGCGAGCTGTGAAGCAAATGAGATGGGAAGAGACTTTCGGTCCACATAGACCCGAGGCAGGCAACTCGGCCAAAAGTAAGAAGAGGGTTAACCATGGAAACAGAAATGATAGCCTTGATCCTCAGCTCGCTAAGAAGAGCAAGGATGAACGACCCCTGTTTTCAGGTTGTCACAGCACCTATAGCATCTTGTCAGATGCCCAAGATAAGATCTTTCCAATGGAAAGGGACAAAGAGGATTTCAAAAATCCTTCACCCTTGAAGACTCCCAGTAAGTCCAGACTCAACTGAGGGAAATTCTATACGCACCACAACGAGTTCAGGCATGTTACCTTAGAGTGCTGGGCGTTGAGAGACACCATCGAAGATCTTATCAAATGAGGTCGCTTGCATGACTATGTTGTGCAGCCTTCCAAATAGTGGCTTGGACCATCTCTGCAAGATCTCGAACAAGAGCAGTCTCCTACTATCAGGACTATCTTTTAAATTTCTATAATTTTTGTAAATTATGTAAACATTTTGAATACTCTACTGATTTT
>JANHAO010019980.1:0-13016 GCA_026873985.1 Saraca asoca
AGAATTAACACAATGAAAACACTTTAGAAAGAATTACAAAGATACCTAGAACAAGGACTTATTTAAAAGAAATCACTCTCATATGTCAATAATTCAAGTCTAGGAATATCAAGATAACTCTATTTTCATAGAGTTATCACACAACAACTGGCTGTGAACTGAATTAAAGCAAATGGTGTTAAGATGGGCAAAGTAATCTAATGCGAAAGGTGACCACAATGACATTGAAGAGATGGAGATGGAGTTAAAGATTTTGGGTAATGCTGGCAAAGTAGAAAAATTAAAGAGATTGATTATAAAGCCTATAATTAGGTTGTGGATGGCTATTGCAATCATAACTATGATAATTTGGACTCTTGTTGTTCAGTTCATGGCACTGGGAGAGTTGTGGGGCCTAAGATTGTTGAAGAGCATGTCTCATTGTTTTAGTCACCCAGATGAACCTTTGACAGTAAAGAAGTCTAATGCTCTAGCCAAGGCTGTGATACCACCCAAAAGTAAGTTCTTGGCTTTTCATATTGATGCTTGTTGTCTTATTTTGTGTAGTAGATTTTCATTTTTTTTTGGTTATCTACGAGTAAGCTTTGTTACTCTCAAATTTGTTGTTGATGGTAGTTTCTCTTGGTTCGCCTCTTTTTGCTCCTGAAATTTGGATGCTTATACATCTATTGTGTCAAATACTAGGTTTTTGATGACTGACTACACTTTACTAAACTAGTCTTGAAAATAAACCCTATCCATGAATGCCCTCCATGTATGAAAATAGAGTGTTGTAGATGAGGATAAGCTACCCAAAAAGTAATCATTTATATTTGCTATCTAAGTTACTATATAGATTAGATATTTAAATCTGATACAGATAAACCCTATCTATGAATGCCCTTCATATATATAGAAGTTAGACAATTTTTTATGTGTCATATCTAAAATATATAAAGAGAAAGATTTCAAAAATAAAAAAAATATAATAGAAAGTGTACAGTTGATCAAAATAGCAGAAAGTATATGCTTGATCCTTATTATTAGCTTAGCCATAAATATCTAGTTAAATAAGTAAACAAATGACAACAACATTCCAAAATCTCCTTCAACAAAATGTAAAGAAAAAAGTTAAATTCAGAAGAAAATATTTAGAGTTAATCTTGAATCGCAGAAAACTTTGAATAAAATGAAATAACCTTCAAGGAAAAGGATGGACGGTCCCTTATATCTGGAAATCAAAAGCAAATTAAAAAAATTGCAGCTAAAAAAACAAAAGATGGAATTATTACAGTTTGGGCATACAATTGGAATTATTACTTTTCACAACATAAATAGCTCATAATAGCTTATTATATGATTAAGGCATTAGATAAATGACACCTACAGTGATGAGCTAGAAAAATGGGGAGGATGCTGTTATGCGTTAGAGAAACCCAAATCAGAAGATCATAAGCTAGGGAAAAGGTACAAATATTAAGATATTAGACTTATTTTTTTTTATGTTATGAAATAATTCTTTGATATTGCTAATATTGCTGTTTGAAAACTCTAACATTCTATTCCATCCATATATAACAAACATAAAAGACTAAATGTTTAGCAATTTTTTCCTTCATTCCTTCTCTGTATTAATTTATGTATATACCAATCATGGAGTAGATGAGTTTGCTGAATAGTAAGCTTATCATACAGAAATTAAAGTGTGGAGTCTAAGTACAAAAGAAAATGATAAAAATTACAGTTGGCAAAATAGGATAAATGGAAAACCAGTAAATAACTGTAATAAATTTAAATAAGATTTTACTAAATGTGAATGCAGTGATTAATAGTTTAAGAGAAAATGTGATGAGTAAGTATAGCATTTTGAATTTAGAATTTGATCCTAAGTTGGTCGGGAATCCTTGTATATGATATTGCAGAGAGACAGATGGAGGAGAAAATGAAGGAAATATAAGGCAAGCTTGAGGTGCTAACAATACACTCCTTCCCTCATGGATGCTTCGCCCTTTAAATGAATAGAAAAAGAATATTATAGTTAGTCAGTCAGTCTAGTAGCTTCAACCCCTTGCAATATAATATATATCTACGTATGAATATGGTTGACAGAAAGCCTAGTTAAAGGTTGTAAAATGGTGTGGCAGGCATGTTAGATATCACAAACAAGCCTGCAATGACCCTAAGATTATAAGTTGTGCCTATACATAATAATATACTAATTTCTATAAGACTGTATGAATTACAAAGCTACTCAAGAAATTGAATTGCTTTTACTGACAGTTACAAGTGATAAAATTTCAAATGGAGAATGCAGATTTCAGTCATAAAATTTCTTTAAAAAGATTTGTTTTGGATATTTAAAATAAACTAATCCAAAAAAGTGACATAAAGACCAAATAATTGATCACTTTGGTTATAAGCAAATGTGACAATATTTATTGAAATTTATACAATGCAGCAAAATGAAATTTACAATAGTGGAATCTGTCAACTACATGCATTTTTACTTGACAGAATTAGCTTAACAAGAACTCTATACACCTTAGCTTAACATGAACTCTGTACACCTCCATCAATGGGAAAGTGAATTTACAAGTTATATGTTTAGCCCCCCTACCCAACTTGTAAATAGCTATGGTAGTACAATGTTCTCTTTATTACTTTTCTTCTTTTATGGAAGTTTAAGACATGTTTTACTCATTCTTCTGTGGCCTACTTTGAATATTATATATGTTACAATCTTAGTTTTTCATATAAATTCTTTGCTGATGCAAAAAAATATTATGTTATTAGCTATGTTGCAAATTTGGTAGGCTTAAGAATAAGTAGGGGAAATAAGATTATCATCTCTATGTTACGACTCCTCAAAGAATAATTATAAGTAATTTGACATATCATTCCATGTTATCTGAATTTTTTTACATTAATTTTTTCCATGGAACAAATGATAGCTTCAAAGAACTATCATCTCTAACAAAAGAAATTAGAATACATACTCAAATTTAATGCACAGAACTTTCCTACCATGAGATAACTAAGAGAGACTACACTGTACTTTACAAAAACACTAGGTTAGTATTAAAGATGTGACTACACCAACACAAGACAAATATGCTTTTCTGGGGAAGAAAGGCTTCAAATAGTGTAGCAAAGAACAAAACAAAATAGACGCAGAGATTAAGAAAGCTATGCTTTACATGAAGAATCAAGAAAAAAATGAAAAAATGATGAGATATTAAGTTCATTAAGTCCGCTTAATCAAGAAATAATTTATGGCACAAAAAAATTTATTTACGAAAGCAACATGCTGAGGAAAAGAGAGAAATTGAACCTGAGGTGGTGACCAAGGTAGATTTCCTTCAAATTCCTTGCAAATATCAATCACAGTGGTGATGAACACCAATGATTTGCTTGCTAGATAAAGGTACATGCAAATTAGGGTTTGATTTGCTCTGAACAAAACAAAACTAAGCTCTATAATTCACCTTATTTTTTTTTGTTTAGTAGCAGTTCCTATATAAATTGTTGTTAAGTTAATTTTTTTTTTAAAAAAAAACCAACGGCACTTATTGGAAACACTATCTATGCTAGAGTTTAACAACAGTTAGAGAATTGCCACTATGAAACTACCACAAAGTACTTATTTTCTATAAGTTAGTGGTGGTTTAACACAACTGTTGTTAAAATATTGCCTCTAAAATTTATTTTTCACAAACGTCAAACTAAACAATTTAAATGGAATTTATGCACATCTTTAGCAGTGGTGTAGACGAATCACTATCTTTGAACCACCGCTAAATGCCAATTTTGCAGTAGTGATAATGGATTCAAGCTTAATTGAGAGCTTAGAAGTGAATATATGCCTTGCAATCAATTTTTCCAAGGGGAATTACTATAAATCAGTATTTGAATCCTTTACTTTCTATATTATACTTTGTTTAGATTCATTATTGTTCATTATCTTGTTAGATTGTTGATATTGTGTTTGTTGATTTTTTTTTTTGTTTTATTTGTGGAGATACATTTTTTGTTTTCAAGAGAATTTTTTGTTTGGCTAAAATTCATAAGGGGATTGAAGAAAATTGTTTCAAAATTATAAAATCCTAAAATCAATTAACCCCTCTTGGCATTAGGTGTAAATGCCTTAAGAGGATTCTATGAATTCAAATGGTTTTAGTATTCCATTGGAGTGTCCTCTAATAAACAAACCCCTTAGGTTCAATGGTCAACACTACATTTATTAGAAATAAAAAATGAGAGATGTTATTGAAGATATTGATATAAACATTTCAGAAATAATGGAAAGTGGATACAATCTTCCAACTAAGATTGAATACAATATAACCATTTTGAAACCAAGAAACGAATGAAATGAAGCTGAGAAAAAACAAACATCTTCTTACTTCTAAGGTCAAATGGATTGTATCTAATTTCCTTTAGTCAAGTGAGTATAAGAAGGCATCAAATTGTCCTACTGCTAAGGACATGTATGATGCTCTCAAAGTGGCTCACGTTGGCCCTACCCAAGTGAAAGGTTCAAAGGTCTATACTCTAGTTTCATAATATGAATTGTTTAAAATGAATGATAGTGAATCTATAAAGGGCGTGGTTCAAAGATTTATTCCTATTGTTAACCACTTGAGTATTCTTAGTAGGAAATTTGAAAGCTAACTTGGTGCACAAGGTCCTATGGTCCCTAATCATGAAATGGTAGCCTAAAATTACTGCTATCAAGGAGTTTATGAAGATAGGTATGCCATCTATTCAAGAGCTATTTGGGAACTTGGAGGAGAATAAAATAAAGCCAAAAAGATATTCCAAGTATGATAATGGTAAAAAGAGAAAAAATTTGGCATTAAGAGTTGCTGTAACATTTGAAGAAGAAGATGATGATGTGGAAAGCAAAGTAATTCCTCCATTTCTATATGCTTTAAGTGTAAAAAGTTGGGTTATATCAAATTGGATTGCCCTATCTATCTCAAAAGGCTCTTGGAAAATGAAAGGAAGAAGAATAAGCAATCCATCAAGAGAACTCATCATGCCACTTAGGGAGATGAGGATGATGATTTAGTTTATGAGGATAACAAAGATAAAGAAGCCTTGCTTTGCCTTATGGCCATGGGAGACAATGACATAGAGGTATATGAAAATAACTTAATTCGCTCTAATGATGATTTTGATGAGTTATATAATGAGTTATATGATAATTTGCTTAAGCTAAAGAAAAATGTTAGTCTTTCGAAGAAGATCATTGCTTCTTTAGAAAGTAACATTGAGAATTTACAAAAAGAAAATAATGATTTAAAGAAAGAAAATGAAAGCTTAAGCTATCATTCTAAGTGTGTGCTATTTGTGACACTCTTAAAATGAAAATTGATGATTTAAACAAAACTTCGAAAAAGCTCACAAATGGTAAGAAATCATTTGATACACTTCTTAGAAGTCAAATGTGTAGTTTTAATAAAGAGGGTTTTGGTTATGTACAAAGTGTGCCAAAATCTTTTACAAAAACCTCTTTGTTTGAAAAACCATAGGAAATTAACCATACATAACATGACACTATTGTGGACAAAGAGGCCATAGCATTCATTTTTGTGCCCATAAAAGGAATACCTATGTTCCAAGTGTTGGTGAAAAGTTAGTTTAAGTTCCTAAAGCTTCCTCCTCTAAAGCTACAAACCTTAGTGGACCCAAAACTATATGGGTACAAGCTTCAAAAGAATAATTTCTTTTGTGTAGGTGTGTAGGAGATCCTAAAGCAACATGTGATTTCTTAATAGCGAACACTTTCAACACATGACTAGTGACAAGTTCAAGTTTTTCTCGCTTTCCCCTATTGATGATTGACATATCACAGTTGTGGATAATGCCAAAGGAAAGGTTGTAGATAAAGAAATAGTAGGTAAAAATCCTAATTCTTGCATAGAAAATGTTTTGTTGGTCAAATGATTCAAGTATAGTTTGCTTAGTATTAGTAATTTTGTGACAAGAGGAATAAAGTCACCTTTAACTCTACTTGTTGCATAGTTGAAAATATAAATGACAAGCAAATTAAGGTAGTTGGCAAAAGGTTTAATAATATTTAGATGATTGATATTGATAATGAGCCAACTATAAATTCAAAATATTTGGTTAGCTTGAATGATGATTCATAGATTTGGCATAAAAGGCCTACACATGCTAGTACAGATTTGATAGGGAAATTGCCTAAATGATCTAATTATCAATTTGCCTAAGATTAAATTCATTAAAGACAAGATTTGTCATGCATTCAAAAGGGAAAACAAGTGAAATCTTTTTTTTTAAAACCTAAAAATTATGTTTTTACATCAAGATCACTTCAACTACTTCACATGAACTTGATTGGTTCTTCAAGAGTTAGTAGTTGTGGTTGCAATTACTATTTGCTTGTGATTGTTAATGACTTTTCAAGATTCATGTGTATGTTGTTTCTTGTTCCAAAGAGTAATACTTTTCAAGTTTTTGGGAAGCTTGCTAAGTCTATCCAAAATGAGAAAGGATCAACAATAGTTAGCATAAGAAGTGATCATGGTGGAGAGTTTGATAACCATGAGTTTACTTATAATTGCATTAAGAATGGGATATGTCATAACTTCTCTGCACCTAAAACCCCTCAATAAAAGGAGTTGTTAAGAGCAAACATGCTTAATGATAGTGCTCTTCCAAAGTTATTTTGGGTGGATGCGGTTAATATCATATGTTATGTTATGAATCACTTCTTAATAAGGCTAATTCTTAAGAAAACTTCATATAAATTGAATTTTGGAAGAAATTCTAATGTGTTGCATTTTCACATGTTTGGTTGCAAATGTTTTATGCATAATAATGGCAAGGACAACCTAGGAAAATTTGATACCAAATCTAATGAAACTTTATATATTAGGTATTCTTCTATAAGTAAAGTTTTTTAAGTGTATAACAAGAAAACTTTCCTAGTAAAGGAATCCATCTATGTTGTGTTTGATGAATCTACTCCAAGTTTTCATAGAAATTATGATGATGATGAACAAGTGGACTCTTGGCTTCTTCAAAAAGATTCAAATGAGTTTCAAGAAAAAGTCAAGGAAGGAAGAGACAAGGATGATAAGGAAGATGAAGGAGCTATTCACATGATCAATTTGGATGATTTGCTGCCTAGCCACCCACAAAAGGCTTGGAAAAGCATAGAAAGCCATTTGAAGGGGCTAATGATTGGAAATTCATCTCAAAAGGTAACTCATAATTCATTAAGAAATATTTATGATCATTTAGCCTTCCTATCTTAGTTTGAACCTAACTTTGTTGATGATTTTATAAGTGATGAGCATTGGTTTTTGGTAATGGAAGAGAAATTAAATCAATTTGAAAGAAACCAAGTTGGAATCTTCGGCCAAGACCAATTGGTCACACTATTGTAGGAAGTAAATTGATTTTTAAGAATAAACTTGATGAACATGGCACTATAGTTGAAAACAAAGCTCGATTGGTTACTGTTGATGGTAAAATTTGGTTTGGTGAACCCAAATCTTAGTCAGCCTGCATAGTTCTCTAACACCCTAAACTGTAAGCTGATAACATAAGTTTTAATAGAAAAGAGAATGAGAAGGAGGAAGAACAATGGACATAGAAGCCTTTTAACGTAGTTAGGTTAAAGCCAGTATGGCCCCTATGTCCATGGTGGTTTGTATTGCCGTTACATGGTGGTTTCTCTATGAAGTTTAATAGAGTTTCAGTACAAGTGCTTTCTCACTATGTAAGTGCTCTCTCACTGATTTAGTAGAGCGTTTGCATGTAATTTCTTACTTCTCTATTACAATGATCTCCCCTTCCTATTTAGAGAAGTAGGAAGGGTTACAAGTGTAATTTGATAAATAGCAAGGCTATCATTTCCATTGCTGCGGGAAATTAATGCTTGGCATCGGGGAATAAATGCTTGGCAAATCATTATTGTACTGTTGAGGGCTGACCTATCAGTTGGGAATATGTGCCACCAGCTACTGACTAGGCTTCCATACTTACACTTAGGTTGCTATCTTGGCAACCTGAGGCTATGTTGAGCGACTTGTTTTGGCTAGTGAATTGGAACTCAACTCTAGCGAGCTAAGGTTGCTGTCTTGGCCTCGCCTTGCATCTTAGGCTTACGGCTGGTGAGCTGGTGTCTTCGCTGAGCAACCTCAGTTTCTTAGATGGTCTAGGCCTTTTTTTAGTTGGACTTATCTCCTGTTGGGCCTTTGTTAGCCCATTTTGCATTGTTCAAAAAATACCCATAACATAAGCCCTTAACTCTCAGTTTGCTTTGTGGACTGGGAGTTGTAGCCTGCTGACAAAGTCTTTCTCTGCAGTCTGTAGCATTGTCAAGTCTCTGCGCTCAGTCTGTTGTGTTGTCATTTCAAATCTCAATCTTTCGCTTCACCTGCACCAAGCCAAGCCTTCTATTATATATGTTTTATACTCGTTGGCATGGTAGTCTTGTTTCCCTCTGCACCATTTGATCAAGAACAACCGAATATCCTTTAGACTCTTTTGAGAGGTTGAACTAGTCTATATAAGGCATGAAAAGCCTCATTCCTTGCTTCAATGAATAAGAAGATGGGTACATTGATTGAACCCCCCATATTTTTGAAGCTCTGGCCTTTGGCAATGTGCTCTAAGGTGTGTATGATCTACTACATAAGACTATGAGGTGTAAATGACTTGCTGCATAAGGCTCCTATAGGGTATTCCTCTTTAAGGACTTTTTGAATTTTTTCATGACCTCCTCATGGTGCTAACAAGTTTAGCTCTTCCTTTTTTACTTTTTTGTCCTTTAGCGAGTTTACCATTCAGTTTCTTCAAACGCCCAGGGGTTGTGAGGCTGAGGGTGGAGCCTTTAACTTGGGAGGAGGACAAGACAGAGGAGCTAGAACTGTTTAGCTTTCTTGCTATCCTTACAGCTTGTTACAGTTAAGCCTTTCTAGTTATGTTCTTTCATCTTTTTGCATGGTGGCACTAGTTGTCTCTTGCTCCTCAAGTAGCTTGATGAAGTTGAAGGATGCTTTCCTTGCTCAGAAGGGATAGGAAAAACTTGTACAGCCACTCTGCTTGCCTTAAATGTTGTTTCTCCTACTTTAAGCACCTCGGGGATGCTCAAGTTGGACAGTTCACCAGTTCAAGTGGAAGTTAAGGAAGGGTTGGAGTAGCTTAGCCTGCTTATGGATCCCTTGGTTTATTGGTATTCAACTCTTCCTCAGTCAACTGTAGACTTACTCTGATTTGTACCTTTGATCCTTCATATAAATTTACCTCATTGAAAGAGATTTTGTAATGAAACTTTGTATTTTATTTCTTGTTTTTCCTAAACATGCCATATTAGGGATTTAGTAGGTCGCAGTTGGTAGCATAAGTCCCTGCAAACTATAACTTGATAATTGTTAGATAAAATGAATGCTTGTTAGGTCAATCGACCTCGAATGATATTAATTAAATTTATATGAATGGACATTAGCCAATAAATCATGACTTAAAGGATATGTGCCATGTTAAATGACCAATCGATCATATTAGCTCATCTTAGTTGGCAATGAATTCGAGCACCATAGTGTTGTTATTGACCAAGAATTTGAGCACTGGAGTGCTTAGTTGGTAACAAGTTTGAGCATTGGAGTGCTTGAGCACCTTTACTGGTGTGGGATTGAATGCCTAGGTAGGTTGCATGGATGTGCCTTTATCCGTGCAAGAGTTTGGTGCCAAAGGCACTTCTGGGACACAACTCATGCAAGATTTAGTGTGTAAAACACTTCTTGGATATGGGGTTTTGGTATTGTTTATGCAAGAGTTTGGTATTGAAGGCACTTCTTGGATGTGACCCACGCAAGAGTTTAGTGTGTGGCTAGTATTTCTTGGATGTAGGGTTTGGTATTGTCCATGCAAGAGTTTGGTGCCAAAGGCACTTCTTGGGTATAGCCCATGCAAGAGTTTGGTACTTAAATCACTTCTTGGATGCGGGGTCTTGGTCTTGTCCATGTAAGAGTTTGGTATCAAAGGCACTTCTTAGACATGGCCTACGCAAGAGTTTAGTGCATAAAGCACTTCTTGGACGTGGGATGAGTTAGGAGTTTCCGTTGCTTGAGATTTGCAGTCCTGTGGGTTGTTTGGCATGCACCTATTCATTTTGTCTGTGACTCTTCGATTTCTATCACTAGCCTGTCATAATTACTTTTGCCCCCAGTAGTCGTGTGTGCCATGCTATTGTCAGCTTGCTCCTGGCATTTGCTAAACTATCAGATCATGGGTAGTTGATAGGTTCCCAGATCTAACGGTGGCATTGCACGTCATATAAGCCAAAGAGACTCTTTTCTCCCTCTTACTTGTCATTTGAAACTTAAAACTCCTAAGCCCTACTTGCTCATTCTCTTTGCCAAATCCTATGACCATTCATTGTTGTCTGCTGCCATTGGTGCTATTTTGGTTCCCTAGTTGCTATTTGGGTTTTGCTTATTGAGAAACACTTCCACATGCATCTTCAGACTTTCTGCTTCTATTAATCACGATGAGTCTTTCCCCTTTAAGCTTGTGGTTTCTGAACTTCTTTGCTTCATGGTTTATGAGACTTGTCTGCTTGTGGCTAAAAAATCTGAATGCTGGCTGAAGCCATTTTCCTGTGCACTTTCTTTTGCATATTTTGACTTATTTGGTTGATTTATCAATAGACTCTAGGGTTTTTGATTACCATTTTAAGTCTTATGTTTGTTTTCTAGATTTGTGGTTCAACCATTGAGTTCCCTTTGTCCTTTGGAGTCCAGGTCTTAGATATGGTGACCCGAGGTGCACATGGCCTATAGCATAGGAAATTGTTAGCCTCAGTTCTTTGGGTATAGTCTGCTTATAGTGACTTGACCATTGTTTTTCCTTTGTGTAGATGGGTGCCGATCATGGACGTTGGTGTCACTGAATAGGGAATGGTGACAAGCCCAGCTCTCTAGCACAGCGGGTGTGACATCTTGATGAAGTGACCTCGAGGAGTGGTGAGGTCATTGAGGGACTTTGTTACTTGTCTAGACCCTATTGAGGTTCAAGAGGCCACTGCGAGTCAACAACTTTCTGATCTCTAGGTGTTTAGTTTGCACATTTTGTTTGCCCGCTACCACGAGCTCCTGACCACGGTTCAAACATATTGGCTCCACCAAGGATGCCAAATCATGGTGCCCTCCCTAGATGATTATGCTCCTTATCGGCCTTGGGGCTTCATTGCCATTAGCTTTCCACACCTCGTCGCTGGGCGAAGGTTTCTAGTGTATCCATATATTGTTAACTTTTTGAATAAAGTTAAACTCAGCCTATTCCAGCTTACTCCAAACTCTTATGCCCAACTTATCTCCCTAGCATTAGTATATTTAAGGAACAATCTCCCACAACCGTCGGCCAAGGTCCTTTACTACTTGTATAGCATTAGGAGCGCAAGCTTATCAGATGAGATTTATTATCTCTTGGCTTGGCTGACTGAGTATAAGAAGATATTGCCACAGGGGGATGCCAAAGGGAAATCCAACATAGGAAATTATAAAACTTGTTAGTTTTATATCTCATGTCCATCCTTACGTGACTTAAAAAATTTTAGTTTTGTCCTCCCAGTGAGTGAGCTAAGGACATGCAAGTTTAATGACTCATTCACATTTACTTCTTTGATTCTAACTTTTGTCTTCTTTTGCAGATAGGATCGATAAGTATCTAACTATCAGGGATAAAAAGCTCAATCTGTTAAATAAGATCGCAGCCATAGACGTCTCCACAAATGATTTGCGATTCGACGAGAGTCTCTTCTGTTCATAGAAGCTCACTTTGGCTCTAAATATTGAGCTTACAAGAGAGATAGGAGTCTATCAGGTGAAGGAGGTTAGTCCAGCAAATTTTGAGGATTGCAAGAACATAATGAAACTCATCCTTAGGACGCCATTGCTTGACCTTTATGAGGGCGAGGCCACCTTGGCCCCTGATGTTTACATGGCTCTTATGGCTAAGAGCCAACCGTCGACTTTGGCGATAACTCCTTTGCAAGAGTCAGTTCCTACCTTGTTGCCTAAGGTAATCACTGTAGCTGATGTTGCTACCCCTTCCAGGCCCCCCACTAAGAAACAAAAAATGGACAAGGGGAAGAAGAAGGTTGCTACCTATAAACGAGTGACACTGGAGGTCAAAGTTGTAGAGCAACCTACTAGGCCCAGCTCTAAGACTAAGGAGTGCCTCAATGTCTTTTTGGACAATGTTGACACGATCCTGGGTCCTCGTAATAGGATCCAAGTGTTGGAGTCAGAGGACTTCACCATCGGGGGGTTGGTGGGCTATGTTTCTCATCATGGCCTAGTGGTAAGTAGAATCCTTTTATCCCAGTTCTTTTACTTTCTTCGTAATCTAACCTGACTATATGGCTCTTCAAAATTTGCTAACAATGATGAAGCTGGATGAGGTGCTCCAAACCTAGGACGAGGAGAAGGTGAAGCTTATGAATGAGTTGACTATGGTTATCGTTGAAGTGCTGGAGTTGAGGGAGAAGGTCAAGGATGCCGAGGTTGGCTTATCTCATGAAGTGATGGATCACAAGGCCGTTGCACTAAACCTTGGTAGGACAACTAATCATATGACCAAGGCAAGGATCAACTTGGACCTGGCTCACAAATGTGCTAAGTGGGTAGTGCAATGGGCTAAGATTATGGAATAGCAAGCTGGGTTGGCAAAATAGCAAGCAAGGGTAGTGGAATAGTGGTCCAAGGATGCTTTGAACACTACAAAAAAATAGTATAAATAATGGCGGTTACGTAGTGTATTTAGCGGCAGTTAGAACTGCTGTGAAGTAAAATAGCGGCGGTTACGAGAATCCCCACAAAATACACCGCCGGATCGATATTAGCGGCGGTTAAAAGTAACCGCTGGAAACTGAATTTTTTTAAAAATCTGCATATAATTTAGCGGTGGTTAACTTAACCATCACAATGTTTTATTTAAAATTTTTTAGTGCAATTTAACGGGGGTTAGGTAACCGCCGCAATGTTTTTTTAAAAAAA
>JANHAO010019981.1:0-13015 GCA_026873985.1 Saraca asoca
CGGAGCTGGGATGCTACTGGTGAGCCTATGGAAGCTTTTGAACAAATAGTGCTATTTAGAGCATTTAACACAATATCTTGAGAAAACAACTGTAGAGTTACTAGAAAATAAATTTGATGATCTAGAATTACTCACCAGGTCCAAGAGGGTCTACTGTCAGCTCGCCGCTGGCCGGAGTGCCGCCGGCGGTCCAGATCTCAACACTGGCCGAACAGGGGGAAGAAGAGGAGTTTAACTTGCTATTGGGTTGTTCATCCATAGAATCACACTGGACAAGAGGAAGAACCACCACCATTGGTAAGGAAGGATCGACCGGCCACCCAAAACCACCATGGCTTAAGGGCAACTCACCGACGCTACCATGGAAGATGCCGTTAGTTAGAGGAAGAAGAGAAGCACCGAACCCAGCTAGAATCCCACGCCACGCCGGAGCTGGCAGACGGCCGGAGGAACGCCGACAACGTAGCTGAACGCTGGAGCTAGGCCGAAAAGGAAGCCAGATAGGGGGAGAGGAAGAGTGACAGTGGGAGGGTGAGAGAAGAGAGAGGAAACTTGGGAAATCTGAAGAAGAAGCTCAGGAAGCTTCTAAAAAAAAACCAACATGGGTGACCAGAAATCGGCTTGGCCGATTTTTGGCCAAGAATTTCACTTTGGCCCTAACTTTAAGTTATTTCAAAAATTTCCCCACCCGATTTCAAGACTTTTCACTTTGGTCCTTGCCGTAATTTTCATTTAAGTCCTTTTCATTTTCAAATTTTATTTTTAATTTCCCTTTTTATTTTCTAAATTTTTCGGGTATTACACCTTTGGATTGGCTGAAAGTGTTTCAGCAAAATGAAGAAAGATTCTTCATGGGGTTCGGCCATGGCTGAGCCGAAGAGGGAGGAAGAAGGCCGGAAGGAGTTCCAGCGATTCTCGGCCTGTTCTCGATCTTTTCAGCTTCTAGAGGCTTGCTAGCACAAATAGAGAAGCTGAAAAGGTCATCTGAGGTCTTCTTCGGTGTGGATCTCTGGTAGAGGCAGTGCATGTGTGCTGCTTGGTGACCAAAAGATTCAGATGTTTCCGCTGCGATTGGAGCTGGATTAAAGGTTAGTCTTGCTTCTTTTTACTTTGTATTTAATGTATGTGATATATTAAAGTCTCAAACCAACGGATCTTGGAGTGGGTTGTTCAGCCAAGTTGGGTTTCTCCTCTGAAATTTTTTTGAAATTTTCTCCCTTTTAGATTGGACAAATCCTTCAAATACAGCAGATTGTAAGCGAAAACTTGACAACATTGAAGACTTTGCTAGCAAACTATAACTCCCTTTGAGAGTCGGGGGCTAATGTTGTGGGTATTTTTGGAGTAATGTAAAATGGGCTGGCAAAAGCCCAATAGGAGACGAGTCCAATTAGAAAAGGCCTAGATTGTCCGAAAACTAAGGTCGCTTAACAGTGGCACCAAATCACCAACTGTGAGCTCAAGACGCAGGACAAGGTCATGACAGAAGCTCCAACTCGTTAAGGATAAGTTTCAGCTCATTGGTCGAAGCGTGCCACCCCAAGAGGGTCATATTGGTTAGACCCAAGAGAGGGACCAACTCGCATAGCCAATAGATGGCCCAACGCGAGTCCAGGTCGTCAAACATTGGGTACAGAACGTCGAAGTCTAGTCAGTAATTGGAGACACATACTCCCAAACGATAAGTCAGTCCCAAAATCGATAGATCAGCTGCCAACAAACTAATAGTGAATTGCCTAACATTTATTGCCCGATATGACGGAAAAGATAGTTTTATGATTTATCAAATCACCTTTGTAACCATTGCTTCTATAAATAAGGGGAATAATCATCGTAAAAAGAAAGGAAAAATACATACAGAAACTCTATCAAAATAGTGAGAGAACACTTATATTGAAACTCTGTTAAATATTACAGAAAACATTCACTTAACAACAAATAAATCAATGTGGACATAAGGGTTACACTGACTTTAGACAAACTATGATAAAAAACTTTCGGTGTTCTTTGTTCTTCCTCCATTTCAATCTCTCATTTCCATATTCATACTTTCCATCTGCAGTTTGGGTGTTCACTAAACTTTTTCTATTGATTGGATTTTGCTGTCAACATCATCCATTTAGCATGAGATCCACACAAATTATTATGAACCTCATGTCAATGGATGATCAACAATTTAATTGTAACTATATTTATTAAAGACAATCCTAATAGCTTTAAATGTTTTCAATTTATAGATATATATTACTTCAAAATGTACTTTTTGCTATCTAAATTTCAATCAAGTTTCAATTTTGTCTAATAATTTTTATTTGATTTAATTTTATTTTTTTTAACTTTAAAAAATAATGTTGGATATTTGTTAATAAAATTGGAAAATTTTGATGTGATAATATTTGATCCTAATGTAAAACTAATATGACAAATTGCTTTTAATCTATTAAAATGTTTTTGTTATTAAACAAAATTATATTTTAATACTGTTAAAATCATTGGAATTCATATTATACATATATAACATTATTTTTACATTATAGAAGTCTTACTCATCCCTATATCATAGGTGTCTTTTAATACATAATATTTTATAGAAATTATTCTTATTTAAGATTTATTTAAATAAATTTTTTTAACAGAAGTCAAATATTGTTTTATTTTGAAAAATTAAAGGATAAAATGAATTAAATAAAAATTAGGAGATAAAATTTACACAAAAGTGCAATCAAAGAAGAGGAAAAAAAAAAGGTGTATTTTGGCCATGTATATTAATTTAGTAGATGATTCTCCAAAATTTGAAACTTTTGTTTATAATTTTTAAAACTTAAATCCCCCAAACCAAAATTTCCGACTCAATAAATGTGAAGGTGGGTTGTAGATGGAATAATGGATGCGGCGTCGAAAGCAGGTGCACATGGTGGTTAGAGAGAAGGAGAACAGAAGAAAAGAGTGACGAGGGAAATTAAGAAGTTGATTGCAAAAGGAAGGAAGTCAGCTAAAGGTTCGGTTAAGCTAATTGTAATTGGTTAGGTGACGACACACAGACAGACACTATAGTCATGTGAAAAGTCGTATCTGAGAATCTTGTTGGTGACTAGTTTTCTTGAACTTCGGACAAAGACAAAAGCACTTTGGACCCTTTCTTCGTCGCCACCGCTGTAACTGTAACTAGTTGGTACAGTAGCTCACGGGTCGCTTTATAAAGTGGAACCGTGAAGCTATAGCTTAGAGTATGAGTTGAGTTTGCGACATCGAGTTCACGGCGAATCGAATCGGGATGAGAAAATTTAACCGCATAGTGTGTTCACTGCAAAATGGAGGGTACTTAAGGGCATGTTTGAAAATCTGTTTTTTTATTTTTAAAAATAAAAAAATTTATTTGATAATCTATTTTCAAAAATTATTTTTTAAAACTGTAATTGAAAAATAATTTTCAGAAAATAGTAAAATATTATTTTTTCTTATTTTTATATATAATTATTTTTATATTTTTTTTAAATAATCTATTTTTATTAATGATAAAGTTATAAATAATATTAAATATATTTTTTTATCTTTAAAAATAAAAAAATATTTAATTTTAAAATTTATATCTAAATAAATTTTTTATTTTTTAATTTTTAAAAAATAAATTTTAAAAATAATAAAATAAAAAATAATTGAAATCACTTTCAAACAATATCGAAACATTTTCCGAGACAAGGTATGTCTGTTTCTTGTGTTTTTCTTCTTCAAACGCAATTCATTACTACCGACAAATGATTGAGGTGCTTTATTTTGCACTGGATTAGATGACCAGCCCCCGTGAGTCACTATTCAATAACATTTTCTATTTGAAGGAACAATCATTAAAAGTAAGGTTAAAATATATTTTTTTCTCCTATCTTTTATTCTAATTTCATTCTTATTTTTTAAAATTATTTTAAACTATTTTATTATCTAACTTAAAAATATAATATCACTCACGATATTAATTTTATCTAATTTACTAACAAAAATTCTTACATAATACATAACTTAACATTTTAACTGACATAAAATAAATTAGACATATAATAGATGATTATAACGTATTAAAAGAAAAAAAGTTAATTTATTAACCTATTTTTAAAAATATAATATAAAATAAGTTTTTTTCTAATTTTTTTAGGGAAAACAACGTTTTAATGTTTTATTAGTATTAAAATTATTTTATTAAGGTCATTAAAATAATTAATAATAAAAAATAAATTTTAATAGAAAATAAAATGTTATTATAATAAAATATTTTGTTAGGATGATTTAAATTATTTAATGTGTAATTTATGTATTATAAAAATAATTTATATTTATATATATAAATATTATATAAATATACAGAATTTATAACATTAATGCAATTCTAGATATGCAATTCAAGTATGACCAAAAAAAAAAAATGTAGCTGAACTTTAGCAAGTAACATGAGAAAAGACAAAGTAGATGGTTTCAAATAATATTAATTAGACACTAAGTCAAATCAGTTAATAAAAAAAATTGGATCAAATTTCTATAAATATAATGCGAGAAAAAAATTTCCCATATCTTCACCTGTGAAAAAAAAAAGGTTAAAAAAATTCTATTTTAATAATAAAATATTAATTACATATCTGAAATAACATTGTAAGTAATATTAAGTGTTTTTCAAAAATTAGCAAAATTACTCTGAATAATTATGAAAACATGAATTAAAATATATTTTTGTCACTTGACTTTTATACTAATTTTATTTTTATTTTCTAAGAATTATTTTATATAATTTTATCCTTTGATTTTTAAAAAGAATGCAATGTCAAATAATTTTTAGAAAGACAACAATGAAAGTTGTAATAAAATTAAGAAATTAAAAGTATATTTTATTCTGAAAATAAATAAATAAGAAGAATAAAGGGTTATCTTCTTAAAAAAAAATAAAAATATAGTTATTTTTTCTCTAAGTCAATTAAAAGGTTATCTTCTTAAAAGGAAAACTGATAAATAAAGCTGGTCAGTGGCCTTGAGTCAGCCACAGAGCCACTGATAGCGATTGGCACGCGAGTTATCAACTTGACCATGATCGGTCGCATATTGTTCGTCATAATGTTATAATTATTTGCACAAATTCTTAAATTTCAACTTAAAATTGGGAATAAACAGATCATTTTGGCAAACTTGTTTGGCATGAACTAATCCAATTTAAATAGTATTTGAATCTGAGTAACTAGATGCGCAAAGAGCAGACAAAAAATTAAATATTATTGATTAAATTTGAACTTATATTTAAGAAATTAATAAGAAAAAAATTACAAAATCCATTAAGATAAGACTAACAAATGATCTCATTTATCCACAAAACAAAAGATCAAAATAAGGGTAAAAAACATTAAACTATTGAAATAGGAAAGTGCAATATAACATTAAATCTATAACTATTGATTTAAAATGATTATAAATCAATATTAATAAAAAAAATTGATTATATATCAAACCTAATCCGGTTATATTTGGACATCCTATTTAAAAATAAAATCTAGTTTAGATCCTGAAAATTAAAAAAAAAATTATGTTAAATTTCACGTAGAATCCTATCAAAATCCAGCCCAAACCCTATCCCCCCTCGTGAGGCTTTAAGTTTACAGTGGTTTTTTTTTTTCCCTCATGCTCTTTATGATTGAATTAATGGAAATGTAGTGCTCTTTTGTTGAGGAAAACTCTGATTGGATAATGGATGTAGGGCAAGATCAGGATTATAGCACATTAGCACTGATAATTAATTAGTCTAAGACGCAAATAATAACTGGTACGCGTATTATCAACTAGACCATGATTGCAATTTTTAGTGCTGTGAGCTTATTTGCATATTGTTTGTCACAGTGTAATAATTATTTGTCAAATGTGCGAATTCTTAAATTTCAACTTATAATGAATGGATTTTTTCTTTTATAAATGGACTCCAGTAAAATTAGAATATTATATTATCTAAGTTCCTCACTAATAATAAAGGAATAAACTCAACAGTTTTAAAACATTGATCTCTTATATATATATATGTGTGTGTGTGTGTGTGTGCGCCCGCAACTTAGCACTATCTTTCAGCGTATAATTAGATTGAACTTAATATTTATTAAGCACAAAATATTGATTTAATATGTTTTTTAGTAAATTGATTTAATCTTACAGAGTTAAACTTATTCCTCTCTTTTGTTGAAGGTTCAAAATACACGGTTTTACTTTCTACTTAGCTACTTTTGGAACGACTCCGTTAGGTTGAAATGGTTGACCTACATCAACAGAAGTCAACAAAACGTAGCCCACAAGGCAGAAAGCCACAGCCCCAGTTAGTTATAACTTTCCAAATGAAATAGTAATACTGCCAAAAAATGCTTGTGTCGTTAACCTAACCAATTCTACGGTTTGGACCGGACTGCTTGGATTGGTAGCGTAAGTGATATTAGCTTAAGTCAACCACAAGCAGCCCCATAAGGCCGTGTTCACCAAGTTACATGTACTGGTTATAAATTATGCATTATCGATGACAAAAATAACAGTTCAAGAGGACTAATAACATATTATTCATTTAGACATAATCTTGTAGAAACTTTGGCACAATGTGCCATTTCTGAAAACATACCAAAATACAAGAAATGAAACTTGAATTTTTGTCCATTTAGAAGCACCGTTCTTTATTTTATTTTATTTCTAATCCTTTTTTCATAGATAACCTATTGGATCTTCTTCAAACAACTCATCTCAAATTCTATTATTGGAACTCGACGATGGGGGGCCCTCTAAACGAATATAATCATACATGATGCCCTGAAATGGGCTATTGCTTCTTGATTGTGTCAAAAAGATGGTATTATCTCCTTCAACAAGCCGACCAGCTGGTATGTCCACACTGAAAAGCCAATACAGCCCATGAATTCCATGCCTAGCAATTGAGTTGTCCCTTCCTATCAACCCACTAGAAAATAGCGGACGATTTGCCTTTGGATCATTTACTCGTACCTTAATAATACAAACCATGCATTTATTAATCGAATAATGAAACTGAACAACTATCATAAAGGGAATTGTTAGTTGTCGCGCACAAATTGTCAAACTGTTTTGTGACAAAATCGGTGAGATTAATAAATAGTGTAGTCAGTTTAAAACTTTAAATCAGATTATAACATATATATAATTAATCGATAGTTTGTAAAATAAAATAAATGTATCTAACATTATTCTGCCATAAATGATAAATCTAATGAGTTAATCCACGAAAATGTACCTGCAACTCTGAAAAAGTAGCTGATGCCAAAGCTACCCGCAATTTATAGGTACTGCTTTTGTTTACATTGTCAAGCTTAAACTTGACTTGCCAAGTAGTTCCTTGATATGCATTAGCATCTTTCTTCCTGCACAAAAGGAATAGAAACAACAGTGTTTTATGCTTATCCTCGGCAAATAGCAATTTTGCAAAGTAGAACCACTTTCTGAAAACACTAACAGTACATGGAGGTAACTTGAGCAAAGAACCAGTCCTTGGTGTAGTCACTAACACCAACCGTGTACACCAAGTCTTTGTCAGGGTACAATTCTGAATATCTTTCCCATAATCCATACTGCCTAAACCTGCCAATTAGAATCAGACTATATGATATGAATCCTCGCATGGTTGTTTTACAATTTTTCATGCATTTTCAATGCTTGGATTTGAAAAATTGGCTCATAATATCATACAAAGAAATCATCTTTTCTAAAAGGACGATTTTGAAGAAGTTCAAGAGTACCATAGAATATTTTATAGTCCAATTATTTTAGGGTGTGCATATCAAATTTAAAATGCATAATGTTGATAACAGATTAACTGACTTGTCCGGATGATTAACATATAATTTGTTGACGTATCTGGGGTTTGGATCAGGAACAAAGAATTCGGCAGCTGAGCGATCTGGGATGCCTATTTCCCACAATGTTGGGCCATCTCTTAGAGGTTCATATACAAGCTCACCCATATCAATCTCAGAACCTGTTCTTACATATAATTGCAAATCATATTTGAAAGAACAGCATCACAAAATTGCCGGTGAATGGAAAAGGATATAAAAACAGTGCAAAACCAGTTCATTAATACCTTCAGTTATGCTCAGAACCACATCATATCGATAATCACCAATAAAACCAGGAACCCATGCATAAAGATTATAGTCACCAGCACGTATATTGGTGATGGAGAAATAGCCATCATCATCTGCTGTAGTCCAGAACTGATAGTTCTGATAAGAATTGAGAAGTAAGATGTAAGATCAAAAGCTGGCTAATGCTGCCTGTGGACGTGTGAATTCATATAATGCATATTCACAATGACAATGAAGAAACACAGACACATTGGAATTCATTCCCTTCATTCTATAATCACCTTGCATTCTCTTTGCCACGATCCAACTTCTCCTGGTGGCGCCAAACCAACATAAGCACCTTTTGCTGATATGTAGTCATCACTAATATACCTGTACATAGGAATAACCAAAAGGGCATCGATAAATAACACTCACAGCAATTTGTCATCTTCTTTCAGTCATTTTCACAAACAGCTTTGGGTCATTATGATTTCTTAATTTCTATGCCCACTAAACCAACCTTGCAAGAACATACCTGTCCCGGACAAGTAGGCTGCCACTAACATTTCCACGTTGTTCCCACTTTGGGAAATCCTCTGAAGCAGGAAAACTGTACGGCCAGCTTTGGACTTCAATCAGCATCTGCAAGTCGTCATTATATGCAATTATGCATTATTTGCTACAAAGCTCTATATATGTATGTACTAAAAGTGTAGGTTTTTTCAGTATGGCGTAATTTGAAACCTGAAGTTTAGCGTCTTCCCATAATGTGAGTGGGAGTGGGTCGTCTTGATTATATGGAGAATTGAGATAGATGAAAACTGGACCAAAAACTTTCTTCCATGGCTCACCAGCTTTGAACTTTGGCACCAGATCCTCTCCACTGTAATGTGCACTGAGAAACACCTGGTTTTATAATTGTGAACCAAACAAGTATTCTAAAATTAGAGCATGCATGACTTTGAGACAACTTAACTATAATGCTGGTACTAAGTTTGGGTTGTATTTGTCTACATGGAGATGATGGGATCAACTACTCACGGCAAGGGTGGTGGGTCCGACGTGGGAGGTTAAGTTTTGCTTAAGGGGTCCACCAGATCGGAACTCATTACTGGGAGTTATCAGCCAGAAGCCCACTGGTGGGTCCATGCAGATCCACCCATGCACCTGGCTGTCCTTGTTGTCGCATGAATATTGGTACTTGTCATCCACCTGCACATAAAAGATAATACAGCCAATGTGAAGATTCATCTTTCTCTAATCACTTACAAAGTGAAAAAAGACAAAAAAAATTATTTTAGTTTTGGTTACTTAAAACATAATTAACCACTTAAATTTCGTAACTATATTTGTAATGGGAATTTCACATTTTGATTCTACTGCATGGTAGCATGCACGTTATGGTTTTTATCATTTGGGACTTTGTAATAGTGTTTGTACCTCTGCTTTGAGTTCTGGTTCAACAGGATTGACAAGTAGAACTGCTTCAGGGTAGGCAAGGGCTTGGCCTCTTGGTGGTAGTCTGTCATCAGGAAGAGGCATCTTTCTTTGTCTATTGTCTGCCATTGCCATATAATGAAACCTGCCCAATTTAATCACCCACATTCATGCTCAGTGTTCTAGCTAGTCTCCTTTCTCAAATTCACACGATTATGAACCTGATATGATGATATATAGTGGCCAATAATTTGTTTGGGAAAAAGAAAAAGAAAATTGAGAGACAAATTTATAATTTTTTTTATATATAAAACTGCAAATGATTCTGTAATTGTTTTTGTTTCCGAACAAATCAAAAAAGAGAGAAGAGCAAACAAAACAATAAAATATGAAAGATAGGGTTACTTGTCTTTTCTGAGTTTGAAAGCAATTCTGGTTTCATCAAGGTTGAAAGCAGGCCAATCCTCCAAGTGTTCATAAATAGCATAAGAGTAGAAGCCAGAAGTACCACGACACATTATGAACCTAAAAACGTAAATTAAACAAAAAAATTGAAACAAAAGTCACATTCTAATTCTAAACATACCATTTTAACAACTTAAGGTGGACTCTATTGTTTAGTGATGTAATGAAGACCTTTTGTCAATATTTAAGGGAACCAGCTTGCCCTCAAGAGAGGCATCCCAGGTTCTTGTGAAGGACAGCTCAGTTAGTTCCTCATTTTGCACTATCACTCTGAAGTTAGTCCCCTTAATCCTGCACGTATCAACTGTAAGCATTTCCTTCATATGAATAATACGAATAAAGATCAAAATGAACTGCAGGAAAATATTTGGCAATATATGAAAGAATGTAAGAAAAAAGATCGAACTATGTAAAAATATATATCAGGGTCTGAAGATGGACATACACATCAAATTTTCCAGTGGTTCCAGTACTTGTTGGTGAGCTCCAAACAAGGTCCCAGTACCTATGTGCACAAAGTTAGATACGTGTTTTTCTCTTGGCCAACTAAAAGTTTATAATATTTTATTTTTTTTTTTCACTTAAAAATGATCAATTGAGTCTGTAAATTGCAAATATACCCTCTATTAGATTCCTCGTTCAAAACTTCAAGCAAATTGTCAATGTCGTTATATTCTATTCCTGTGACAATTCCCTCTGGATTTGACAAGGTCACTCTTAATATGCCATTGTCCATCACCACCTGCACATCAAGTTATAATTGGAACATGAATAAATATTCAACCTTCCCTTAATCGTTTGTTTGGAAGAGGGAAAAATGGAAAAAAAAAAATGAAAGATTATTTGCTCGTTTTTAGAAAGATATACCCTTATTTTCCCTTCTCCAAAACTAATTATAATATTTCCTTTTAACTAGGTTTTCCTTAAAAATTAAGTGTAATCTAAAATGACCCATAAATCTAAACAAGCTTAATCTTTTACTTTAGAATGCTGCAAAAAATATATCTAGAATGAAAGGAAAATCTCTGAGAACAAGATGTTAATACACGACGATCTTGAACATTGAGTTGCACCCCTATTGGCGCCATATGATGATGCTCTGTCAATGAAAATTATCAAAGTATCAGTCAGAGTTTCAGAATTGGCTGAGAATTTCTCAGGCCAAGGACTGGAATGGTCTGATAAATTGATAATGACTTGCTAGTTCAAACACAAAATGAGCTTATATATATACTTTCAAACTGCATTCGCCAATATTAGAAGGATTTAAACGGATTAGATTAGTTAAGTTTTCCTTGAACTAAAGTGAAAGCATTGTTTATTCCATTCCCTTTTAATCTCTTTACTTAGTCGCCACAGTTGTTTGGTGTATTAGATGAAGGCGTGCAAGTGAAGTATTCAAATCACATAAGAATTTCTGTCAGACACCATCAACTTTTCTATTTTTTCCTTTCTTAGTCCATTGGATTGGAGGAATTGAACCGCCAACCTTGCTTTTTCCATGCTGTAGTTTGACGTCTAACAAGTGGTGATTGAGATTGACTTTCTATTCAAATACAAGGGCAAATTAGAAACTTACACAGAAATGTAGTTTAATTATTATTAAGGCTCCGAAAATTTTATTTATTTTTATAAAAATAAGGAATTTTTATGTCATTTATTTACGTCACACTTTCGTTTATAATATTATACAAAATAAAATATTTTTTATTATCTTAAATTTTTATAACTATAATCATAAATAAATAAAATATGTCTTTGACAAAACATGTTTAGCCTGAATCACTCTTTCACGGCTAAAACTACGAGCTACGCCTACGCATGCAATGTGTCGTCCCTTATGGTGGAAGGGTGCAGTAACATCCAAGTTGTAGTATACAAAATTCACATAAGTCAACCACGACTAGGGTTATGAGCTTCCGTGCCACTTGCCAAACGAGGAGGTACAGATAAATGTAAGTCATGCCTATCTGTACAAATAAAATTTGCGATAATATATTTACTTTGTAACTTGCAAGAGAGGATTCACCTTGCTCTATAGACTGAATTCATTATGACTCAGTTTATTGTTCATGTAGTTTTTTATTTTTTATTTTTAAGTAAATCATGTGGTCCAAAGGAAAAAAAACAGTTCATATGTATCAATTTGTAACTGGTTGTATCTCACACACGATTACACTGTTTGATATGAATAACATTGGATAGAGATTAATTGAATTCTTTTGGATGAAATTCATGTTGAATTAATGCCATATATTCAAATTTTAATGTTGTATTTATTTTCATTACTAATATGCTAAATGATTGAATAGTTCAACCCACGTTTTGATGAAATCGTGGGTGAACAACTTCACCCACCAAGCCACAGTTATCCTGCCAAATGCAGACTTTTAAATTAGTGAATAATAATTCAATCGCATTGAAGAAAAAAAAATGGATATTGAAAGATAAAAATATTGCATTAAAAAATTAATTGTTTCTCTTTTTATTTTAGAATAATAAAGAAACCTAACACTACTATACCAGGATGTTGAAATAAAGCCATACCATTCAGGGTTTATTACACAGACACATATATATTGTCCTTATCGTTCAATTTAACCAAAGCAGTCAAAAACCAAAGTTGTGTTTTCAATGGCTGGCCTTCATAATTCATTAGTTAAACTAAACTTTCAGATACAGAAAACAAATTCCTTTGTTTTGCCAATAAGTAGGATCTAACATAAACCTTGTAACAAACTACCGGTTATAGTACAACTTCAGCGTAAAGATACGCCAAAAATTGTGGCTGTCCTGAATGGGAGGCCATGCTTTTTGGTGCTAGGAAGTGCAAACCAATTTCCATCAATATAGTGCATGTTTGGATTACTCCAAGAACTATGTTGACGTGACCCACGTTTAACAAGAAGCAAGTTGTTCTTGCATTGTAACGAAATTCCATTGTTTAGAGTATATCAATGCAACTCAAGTAAATTCTATAAATCACAGAATTTATTCATAACATAGCCTTTTTT
>JANHAO010019982.1:0-13020 GCA_026873985.1 Saraca asoca
ATACTCATCTCCAACGAGATAAGGGCAAGATCCAAGCTTATTCTGCATTTTAGTTTAATCTAACTCATATTATCTGGGACCTACAAAAACCATGCAGGCTCGGCCCAAAGTGGACAATACCTCAGTGTGGAACCTTATATTGGTATCAGAGCCGGGTCAAACCTCTAGTCTGATAGGTCGGGGGGGATGTAAGGAGTTATGCCCCAACATCCCACATTAGCTAAGTCTGGACGGGGAAAGGTCCATATAAGGGGGGTTGGACCCCTCCTACCGAGGGCCCTTTTGAAGGACAAACTATGCGGGCTCGGCCCAAAGTGGACAATACCTCGATGTGGAACCTTATACATATGATCAACTTTCTTAGGCACTATATGCATGCTGCCTCGTCATGCATATGACCAACTTTCTCAAGCACCATATGCATGGTGCATGCGACCTCGCCATGCATATGACTAACTTTTTTAGGCACCATATGCACGTTGCCTTGTCATGTACATGACTAACTTTCTTAGGCACATATGCATGTGACCTCGCCATGCATACGACCAACTTTCTTAGGCACCATATGCATGTGATCTTTAGTTCGTGCATATGACCAACTTTCTTAGGAACCATATGCACATTGCCTTGTCATGCATATGACCAACTTGCTCAGGTACCATGTGTTTGTGACCTAATAATTCATAGCTTACATGTAACTTCTTATTAGGCACAGCTCTCATACAACCTACCTATAAACTATCTACTAATAAGGCACCTCGATGCCCAGATCATTGCTCACTGAGAAGTATGGCTGATTAGTTGTTTAAGTATCTCATTTTACTATGATTTGCAAAAATTCATATTATCATCTGTGATGTGTAGAATATTCAAACATAATACAACATGCAAGAATCATGAAGAAAAATTCATTCATATAAAGGCCTCATTCAATGAGTTGAATTTACATCATCGAAATTCATAATACAAATCAAAATAAAAGAAGCCTACAGCTAATACATTCTAGAAAAAAGATTGGCTCCTAGGAAATGAACTCCAGCTAGCACTAGTAGGAGGGCTGACGGGCGTCCTTACTCCTGAATCTTCTTGTAGCTGCCCTCCTTGGTTCAAAGTTCCTTTCTAGCTCTCTGTCTAGCACTAAAAATTGAAGAGGAGCTAGTGGGCATGGCTAGAAAGGTAAAACCCCATGGCATCACCATGAGAAAATAATCCAAGATCTATACGAGATCCCCCCAAATCCCCAAAGGATTGCCTATAAAGGCTTCCTATGTAGCAAATCATACATGCCTCACCAAAAAGGCATGTTATCAGAAGTATGGGGGACTTATCTAAGGCACCCATTAGTTCACTCAATGAAGAAGGAAGGAGAGCTTCCCATGCTTTCAATAGATCGGCCTGGTCTCACCGAAGAGTCTAGAAAAGTGTTCCAACCACTTTCATTAATTGCTTCAGAAGAAAACAAGGCAGACCTGCCAATGACTGTGAAGCACGTACAATAGAAGGTACGGCCTAGATCAAATGAAATGACAGGTTGACCAAAGACTTTGATTGCTTAGTAATCCATGAAGGAGGCCCTTTGCTAGCAACTATTTAACTCCTAGCCCACGAGGCAAGTTGAGAGTTAGGGGGCTATGTTATAGGCATTTTTTGGTTCTATGAAATGGGCTGGCAAAGGCCCAGCAATAGATTAGACTAAGTGAGAAAGGAGCCAAGCACACTAGATCGCTAGTCACATGAGCACAGAAGAAGGCAGAAGCCCTTAGCTCATTAAAAGACAAGTTTTGGCTCGCAAAGCCAGTAACTCACTATACATGAGCTCACATTGCCAAAGGGGAGTTTGTGAAGTTCGTCCTTGATGACTAAAGGCCAGTAGTGACCAGCATATGGACACAACGTCATGCTCAACAATGAGCTTGCCAGGGGTAAACTTGAAGTAAGGACCCTCTCTGACCAAGATTCGTGGGATCAATCTACTAGAAGCAGTGTGTAGGGCCCATCTACAAAAAGCAAAACTTCAAAAGTTAGCCAGTAGACTGCAGAAGCCATTTTTTAGTAGTCTAGTCTATGTTGTACATTTATTTTGATGTAACTGAAATACAAATCATGTAATTACAATTCTAACCTCCCCAGTCTCTATAAATAAGAGGAGGGAGATCACTGTAAGGCAAGGTGGAATCCACATACAAAAACTCTATAACATTTTTTTCAGATTAACAAAATGCTACTATGGACATAGGGATCAATGCTGTCTGATTTTTGCCGAACCACATTAAAAATATTCTATATGGTTGCTGTTCTCTCTCTCCATCTCTTCATTTCCTTGCTTGCTCAACTGGATTACAGTTTGAGTCTCAAAGAATTCTTCTAGTTGGCTAGATTTTGGCTGAACCAAAATCCATTGTCAACAGTACACTTAATGGTTATGATGCATACTAAGGATAAAATTATCAAGGAAAGCATTATTGATTCTCCAGATGACAAATCGTATATAGACTCAGAAGTTGAAAAGTCATACCAAAAAAGAACATAACCTCTCATTATTGGAAAATATTGCTTATGATGGTGTTATTAGAGTTTGTGAGCACATCTTGAAATCAATATACTACTATAATCACTTGAATGACATGAAAGTAGACTTGAAAAATAGTAATTTGATTTAACATATTTTAGAATACCTTTTAGCTCAAATTAATGTTTTTCAAATATCATTTTACAACCAAAAGGATGAGTGGACTATCAATAAGATAATTTTTATTGTTAGTTAAATGGAAGATGATGTGAGGAATGAAAGGTCTTTTTGCTCATTTTGTTTCACACAAATCAAGGGCTAAACATAGGAATTAGTCACACCCAAAAAGACCTAATTTTGGAAAACAAGAAAGATAATTCAAGTGTGCGTCACAATAGATCAAGATGTTTCTCTAGCTTTAGTGAGACGTTTCATCAAACATTTGGTGGTTAGATGGTGGTGCAATCTTTTTTATTACAAATTCATTAGAACTAAGTGATAATATTTGTGCATCTTCCATAAGGAGAAATACTTTTCAATTGTTGTTTTTGACTTGTAAAACTAGTTTCTATTTAGAAATTATAAAATTAGTTTGTTCACAAATGCTTTAGTTAGATACAAAAGGGTAAGAATTAATGTGAGATCCTCCATGCTGTTGCATAGCTGCTTAGGTGATATCTCCATATAAGGATAGAATGAACGATAAAAGAAAAGATTGTTTATGACCTGGACTTATCTGTCTTGGTATATATATATATATATATATATTGATTGCATCAAGAGACATACTCTCAACTAGAGCTAAAAAAGGAAAAGGACCAAAAGGTTGATGTATTGGAGTTGATTTATAATAATGTAAGTGGACTGATTACATTGAGTGGTATGGGTGGATACTTATATTTCACCTTTAGTGATGATCATTCAAGTTTTTATTAGGTGAAAATATCCACTGAATGTTAGAATCCTTAAATTCTTTTAGGGTATTTAAACTTAAGGTTGATCTTAAATGATGAAAAAAATCATGTGCTTCAGTTCTAATAAAGGTGGTCAGTGCTAAAGAGATATGATGGAATTGATAGAAATTCTAATTCTTTTGTAAGATATCCTTAAGATTATGAATTTCGAGGCTAGCAACCTTATGCTTGAAAACACCTGAACATAATTAGATCATAGGGAAGCTGAATTACATGCTCATTGACATGATCAGATGCATATTGGTGCATTCAATTTTATCAGACTTTGTATAGGGTCGTTCTTTAAAGGTTGTGGTGTATATTTTGAATCAAGTCCTTAGTATGTTTGTAGCTAAAACTTTTTATGATTTGCTATATATGAAAAACTTAGTCTTAGGCATTTCCATGTTTGGGGTTACAAGGCTAAAGTGAAACCTTATGATCCATTTATTAAGTAACTTGATCCAAAGATTATTGATGGTCACTTTATTAGATGTTGAAATGGCTATAAAAGTAGTAGATTTTATTATCCAATCCACACTATTAAGATAATTAAAGCACCTTATTTTGTTTATTGGTCAGATAGTGTGAGTGAAAGACCATGTTTTATCTCTCTCTTAGATAGGTGCATTTTTTTATTCCATTGGCACTGTTATTGATTGAAAATAAATCAAATTGATCCAGAAGATGATCTAGTATAACATATGGTAAAACCAATAGTGGAAATTGGAAGAGCTTAATGCTCCGCTGTTAGTAGAAAAGAACCAAGTTTTGTAAATAAAGTACCCATGAGGAAATTCTAGATGGTTTGCAGATAAGAAATTACTGATGACTATGTGGTATTACAAGAGCATGAATTTGACATCAATGATGGTAATGATCTCACTAGTTTTCAAGAAACTATTTCAAGTCCTAACTTTTTAGAATGGATGAAGACTATGAATGATGGATTGCTCTAATACTCCATAATGATGTGTGAGATCTTATAGATTTAGCTATTGGTTGTAGGCCTATTGGATGCAAGAGGGTCTTTAAGACTAAAAGGGATATTTAAGGGGTAGTTGAGAGGTATAATGTTAGATTAGTGTATAAGGGCCACACCAAGAAAGAATGCATTGATTATAAAAAATTTTCTAATTTGTTTTAGTTGAAGACTTGTTTCGAGTTGTTATAGCATCGATAAGTCATTTCAACTTAGAGCTTCACCAGATTGATGTTAAGATGAGCTTCTTGAATTATGATTAGCTGAAAACTATTTGTGTAAAGTAATAAGATGATTTCCAAAAGAATAGTATACAACATTTAGTGTGTAAATTTAAAAGATTTATATATATGATTTGAATAAAGAGCCTAAACAATGCAAGTATCTAAAGATTATTGAGATTGTTGTCTCTCTGGGGTTCAAGGAGAATGATGCATATCCATGTATCTATTTTAAGTTAGGTATAGGCATATTTATGATTCTAGTCTTGTATACTGATAATCTTCTCCTTAAAAATAATGATTTGAGCCTTATGATTAAAAAAGATGCTATATACATATTTTAGATATGAAGGATCTTATTGATGCCATTTTTGTACTAGACATATTGATCCAATGTGATTGTTATAGGCGAAAAGCGGCCTCAAAAGAATGAGCCTCTAGCTCAGTAGAAGCCAAGCCCCTCACCTCACCAAAGGCACCCAGCAAGCCTTGTTTCATCCTTCATCAGAAAGTGATACAACGAAGTCATCCTGATATCAGCTTGCAAAGTAGCTAAATCATCTAGCTCATTGAAAATGCCAAGCAAGCCTCACCTCGCTTGCTGCGAGATAGTGATACAGTGAGGTGATCATAAGACCAGCTCGTTAATCAATCGACTATCCTGCTCGAGCTCGCCACCTTGCTATAGCAGTAGTGAGCTCACTACAGTGGTCCCGAGTTAGGAATCCCAGCTCAAGATGATAGACACCTCGCATGGTAAAGCCATACTGAGTGGCAGACACATATAAATACAAGTTCACAGCTGACAAGAGGGGCCCACCCCGCAACCTATATCCTGCAACAACATGATTTTAGCTTTTATTGTCTTTTCCATTTATATCTTGATGTAGCACAATTGTAGCTTGTAATTAATGCATGTAACTCTTCTTTCCTCTATAAATAGGATTGTATTGTTAGAAAAAAGGGGAGGAGGCCAAAAACTCTGTAAGCAGAAACTTTGCTAAAATCATTTCTCAATACATTAATAAAATCTCCGCTGTGGATGTAAGGTCTGGTACCACCCGAATTTAGCCGAACCACATTAAAAACACTACTTTTATCTCACTTCTCCATCATCTTCTTCCTCTTCCTCCATCTTGCACACTTTAGAAGCAGCATTGGATCCCAGAACTCTTTTTTATTGGCTGGATCTTAGGACTACTTGTATGAACCAACTTTCGACGTCAACATTTTAGTGCCATCTGCGGGCACCATCTGCTCCCAGAAGTTTCCGTTGTAGGCTAATAATGGCCAGAGGAAGAACCACTTGGAGTTCAGCCACTTCGGCCCTTCAACTAATAGACAGTCCCATTGTGGGGGCTCACCAACATTCTACTGCTACTCCTGAAACTCAAGAGGCACAAATGCCCAGCCAACCCCATCTGGTGCTTGAAAGCACAGTAAGAGAGCTAGCTGAAACCGTCAAAGTATTGGTATAGGCCCAAGTTCAGAGCACTCGAAGACTAGAAGAAATCATGATACAGCTCTAGCAGCTTCATAAAGAGGCTTAAAAGGGAACTCATGAAGATCATGATAGTCAGCAATTGGGGGGCTCGCAACGAGTAGGAAGCTTTACCCCTTAGTCTGAGATGTGTAACCGGACGATAGAGGAAATCCTCCGCAGGCTTGAATGGCTAGAAGAGCATCTGTAACTTCAAAGCCACCAGTCTCGCCACGAGGAAAGCTCTCCATTTTCTGTGGAGATCAAGACGCGACCTCTCCCATAGAAGCTCAAAGTGCCCACAATCCCTCTATACGATGGGAATGGCGCCCAAACGACCACCTGGATTTGTTCAACGTTGAAATGGACCTCTAGACAGTCGACCTCTTGGTGAAGTTTCGCATCTTTCCCGCCACATTAGGGGGAACACCTCGGGCATGGTTCAGGCTCCTTCTGGCTTGCAGCATTGACAACTGGTAAAAATGCCAAAGGAAATTTGTTGATTCATATCGAACGTTGAAGAAACAACTTGCTCTTCCTTGCCATCTCACAATGATCTCCAGCATAAAGATAAGCCGTTCAAAGACCACATAGCTCAATTTAGGCTCGAGGCCAACTCCATGGAGAATCCCTTGGAGGAAAGTATTTTAACAGCAATCTCAGCGGGATTTCACAAAGATGAAAAACTATACCGAAGCCTCTACAAGTCCCCAGCTAGAGATCTCACTGAATTCTACGAGTGAGCTACCAAACAAATAAGATAGGAAGAAACCTTTAGAATGGAGGAACCCAAGCATAGAGCAAGCCACAGTGGTCCTACCACAAACAAAAAGAGAGGCGATGAGAGTCACGACACCCCCTCCTCAACTCGGAAAGAAGGTGAAGCCTCAACGACTTGAAGGCCGCTTCGAAAGCTACAGTATCCTGTCAGATACACAGGATAGAATCTTTGTTGTAGAAATGCACAATGAGAACTTCAAAAAGCCCAAACCAATGAGGGTGCCCATCAAGTCTAGAGACCAAAGCAAATTTTGTGCTTACCATAATGAGGCTGGACACGATACCTCAGAGTGTCGGGCACTAAAAGACGCCATTGAAAACCTCATCAGAAAAGGCTGACTACAAGATTATGTGGTGGATTGCCTAGATAGCATGCTCAATAAGCTCATCAAGTTGTCACCCAAGAGCTTGAGCCCTCAATTAGAATCATACTCTAATCCTATAACACTCATCTGTCATCAATGGCAATTAATTGTATCAACTATTGCATGCAGAATCAATGTAAATTGCCAATTGGCCAAGCATTATCTAGGCAAGGAATTTTCACTTCGTCATGGCAAGGATTCATCGAGAGGTAAGACGATGCAATACCTACCCCGTCAATACATCCAAAGCAAGCCACATTCCATGAATTGTGACCAATGGAGCAAATTCCTAAACCACTAAGCAACGAGCTTGCTACGAGACTGAGCAATGAGCTTGCTGTCCCACTAAGCAACAGGCTTGCTGTAAAATTGAGCAACAAGCTTGCTATAGTACGAATGTACAATCCCACTTGGTGATGAGTTATCAGCTTGCCACAACAAAATAAGATCGAGGGTGAAATGGCCCCAGAGCCTACCTTGACAATACACTCAAACTCAATAATGGGCCACTAACCCACTGCAACGAAAGGATGTTGAAATAAAATCATTGCAACTTTCATGCAACTGACTACACGCAGTTAGCATGCAAACAAAAAATCGTAACACTCAGGTGGATGGACTCTCATGCTTCAAATGAGATTTCTCGAATGCAGCTCGCATATGACCCAACTCTCACTCACAATAGATTAGGCAACTAGAAAAATAAAGCATGACTGATTGGCCAAAGAGAGATTTTATTAATCATCAGAAATTTACATACAGTAATGCATGAAGCATCCGGTACAACATTCAAAAGGAAACAAAAGCTCATACAGCAAAAAGACCTCACTCAACAAGGCAAAATTACATCAAAAGAAGAAGTGCAGAAACAAAGGCAAGAAGCTTAAAGACCTGGCACTACCATTCCTGCAAGAAAGAGTAGAAGGCTAGTCTGTGAACTCGTGCCTGTAGGAAGGACAATGACCTCCAGCTACTCTTGCTTATTTCCCTCCAGCGCGTCCACCTGAGCCAGACCCAAAGCAATTCAAAAAGTCATAAAAGTTGGCTGGCCAGGTAGTAGTAGCACCACAAGCAATGCTTGGAAGAAATGGCCTGAGATCAGCATAAGATCCCCTAAGAGCTCGCCACACAGATCTTGCGATAGAGCCACGTGCAACAGGCTATCCATGCCTCCTAGCATTCTGTAATAGGCCATCCATGTCTCGACAAGCTTCACCGGAAGCCAAGATGCCAAAACACAGAGGGCTCATCAGTCTCCTTCATCTAACTTCTTTGAGGCAAAAGAAGGAATGCCCCAGGCTATAAAAAGACCTGGTCGGCCCTTTGAAGAATCCAGAAGATATTTGATCTAATCTTCATCTAATGGCCCGAAACGAGCGGCAATGCCACCCCAACGGCCAAAAATGGCAAGCAAATGAATGCATGGTCTAAAGTAGAATGGAGAGACATTTGATATGACAATCCAGTTAAACAAGGACAATGACTAGAGATATGAATCAAGCCTTAGGAAACTTAAAATTCTTGGTCCATAAAGCAAATCGAGAGTTGAGGGGCTTATGTAATAGGTGAAAAGTGGCCTTAAAAGAACAGGCCCCAAGCTCGGTAGAAGCCAAGCCCCTCGCCTTGCCAAAGGCACCCAACAAGCCTCACTTCACCCTTCATCAGAAAGTGGTACAATAAAGTCATCCTGATATCAGCTCGTAAAGCATCAAAATCATCCAGCTTGCTGAAAATGCTAAGAAAGCCCCACCTCACTCACTACGAGATAGCGATACAACGAGGTGATCATAAGACCAGCTCGTCAAGTAGTCAACTATCCTGCTCGAGCTCGCCACCTTGCTATAGCAGCAGTAAGCTCGCTACAATGGTCTTGGGTTAGGAATCCCAACTAGGGATGACAGACACCTCACATGGTAAAGCCACACCGAGCAGCATACACATATAAATACAAGTTCACAATTGACAAGAGGAGCCCATCCCGAAACCTATATCCTGCAATAGCCAGATTTTAGCTTTTATTATCTTTTCCATTTATATATTGATGTAACGTAACTGTAGCTTGTAATTAATGCATGTAACTCTTCCTTCCTCTATAAATAGGATTATATTGCTAGAAACAAGTGGAGGAGGCCAAAAACTTTGTCTGCTAAAATAATTTCTCAATACATTAATAAAATCTCCGCTATGGACGTAGGGTCCAGTACCGTCCGGATTTAGCTGAATCATGTTAAAAACACTGCCTCCATCTCACTTCTCCATCATCTTCTTCCTCTTCCTCCATCTTGCACACTTCAGAAGTAGCATTGGATTCTAGAACTCTTTTCCGTTAGCCAGATTTTGGGACTGCTTGTACGAACCAACTTTCGACATCAATAATGATAGATCCCAAGGTCTTCTTAGCTTGTTTTAAGGATTGTATATTAAAAAGGTGCTTAGGTGGTTCAGTATATTTTATGTACTCTCAAAGTATTGCACCCTTCTAGAGGGGTGGGCTTATTTCTAACCCCTAGTTTACTTAAAATAATGTAAAGATCAAATATATAAAGTAGGTCTCATATGTTTCCATTGTTGGAAACCTGTTGTATGCTTAAGTATGCACATGCTTGATATTACTTATATGTTTAATGTACTTAGGTGGTACTTGAGTGATCATGGTTAGAAATATTGGACTGCTACAAAAAAAAAAGAATGTAATGGAGTACCTATAAGGTATAAAGAATTTTGTGCTAATCTATTATAGATCTGGTGATCTAATTGTTGCAAGATAATTTGACTATGATTTTATGAGTTCTCCAAACAATAGGAAGTTGATATTTAGATACGTCTTTATGATAATAAGAGGAGTTGTTCCATGGAAAATAATGAACAATCAATCATAACAACTTCTACTATGGAGGCAGAGTGTGTCGTATATTGTGAAGCAACTTGTGATGGATTTAAACTTGTAGAGAGCATTTCTAGGACCTTAACCATATATTGTGACAATGTTGTTATAGTGAACTTCTCTAAAAATAATAGTGAAAGTACTATTCATACAAAGTATTTTGATATTGAGTATCAATTTGTTAGAGAGAAGATGCACAAGTGTTATACATGTTGTCAGTCATCATATGCTTGTAGATCCACTAATCAAAGTCTTAGGTGTAAAATTGTTTGCAAAAAGTGACTAGAATGAGTTTGGTTAAGCCTTTCGGTGTTTAGGGTTAGTAGGAGTTTCATGTTTCTTATTGAAATTACAAACTATTGTCATTGTTATCTCAAGATATGTATCAATGAAACATTCATGATGTTTCCATATATTAATTATGTACATTTTCTAGTTATGGCATGTTATTAGAGACATTTATACCCTATCTTACTATTGCATTAAGAATATTGATTTTCATTTGGCTTCTTGGATAGATTCTAGGACCATTATGTGGAGATTTACATATAGTCACGTGTACTATTATTTAAATCTTATGTTAATAATTTTGGTTAGTGATGTGTAGATGTATAATGTGCATGATGTTAATATCTCTCTTAGATATAATATTTTGCACAATTGGATGTTTATGATCTCAATTAAGACCTATAGGTGTAATAGTGTCTTAATTACTTTGACATTTACTTGAAGCGACTATGATTTCTAAATGATGTGGTTCAAATGGGAGATTATTAGAATTTTCTCTAATATTAGATCTAATATAATTTAGAATTTTATTAAAGTATGAGTCAATTTGTGACATTTTGTAGTTAGGTTTCTTTTTTTATTTATTTGTAATGACTCCTAGGTTCAAATAGTCAACTAGGTATTCTTTCGGTGATAGGTCGGGTTATATCCATATTTTATTACAATAGGTTCCTACTCATAAAACCTTTGTTCTATTACATTCTTCCCATTAGACTGCAAACTAGTGTTATCCTATTCATCGTGATGGCTGGGATTTGATAGGAGAGATCTTATCAAGACTAAAATAGATCGAAATGAACCTATAAGATCAAGGAGAAATCAAACTAGAATAAGCTAAAATTCTAATAATCTAGAATGAATCAAATGACAATTGTAAGTAATTTTTATCTCTAATCTTGATTTGTGTGTTGACATTTCATTCATGCCATAATAACATAATTTAAATCATTCTTATTTTTTTGATAAAATATTTGACAATATTCCCTTGTAAACTGTTCCTTGCCTCTTTGGCCTAAGACACCATTTTCAAGAAAATTATTGGTTGCTTTCCTCAATTCATCATCCGTAAAGATTTTGGCTGTTTTGACCACGCCTTTATGTTTGGCAATTTGTTGTTGTAACAATAAACCACCATTTTATTGGAAGATCTTTTCTTTGAGCTTGATTAGCTTTCTTTTCTTTGGTCCCCAATATGTTTAGAAGTTTCCCACAAGTAGTGCCAATAAACTTGTAATCACACTTGCAAATGAAAGTTGAAATAGTATCATTCTTAGTATTTTAATCACAGTTTTTTTCTTGGGCACATTTTATTTTACAGAGTAGGTGTAAGCTTCTATTCAACTCAAATCAAATTAGAGAAAAATTTCACACCTCATTTCCTATCCAACTTTACAAATTATTTGAAAAGATTATTTCTCAAAACATTCATAGAAGGATTAACAAACTACTAAAAGATATTATAAATAACAGCCATTTTATGAGTGTTTAGTGGCGGTTTAGACTGTCACCCTTACATTTACCAACAGTTTCTCCAAGCGTCATATAATCAAAGTTTTGGAGTTCTTAGCAACAAATTTTGGACAACTACTAGAATTGTGTAATTTGCAATCGTTTTATAAGTATTTAATGCACTACAAGAAATTTGACGTTCTGTGATGACTTGACTTTTCAGTGACGACTAAAAAGTTGTCATTGAAGGTCGGCCTATAGTGACGACTTTTTAGGTCGTCACTGAAAGGGGCAGCTTTCAGTGATGACATAGAAATTCGTCACAATAGGCCACCTTTCAGTGATGACCTTTTTTAGTCGTCACAATAGGTATACATTCAGTAACGACTTTAAGTGACGACAAAAAAGTCATCATAGTAGGTACCCTTCAGTGATGACTTTTTCATCATCACTATAGGTTAGCATTCAGTGATGACTAAAAGTCGTCACAAAAGGCTATGTCTTAGTGACGACAGAAGAAGCCATCACTAAAGGGCACCTTCAGTGATGACTTTTCAGTCATCACTGTACGTTAGCTTTCAGTGATGACTTTTAGTCGTCACAAAAGACTATGTTTCAGTGACGATCGAAAAAGTCATCACTAAAGGTGACCTTCAGTGACAACTTTTTAGTCGTCACTATAGGTCAGCTTTCAATGACGACTAAAAGTCGTCACAAAAGGCTATGTTTAAGTGACGATAGAAGAAGTCGTCACTAAAGAGCACCTTCGGTGATGACTTTTCAGTAGTCACTATAGGTTAGCTTTCAGTGACAAGTAAAAGTCATCACAAAAGGCTATGCTTTAGTGACAACAGAAGAAGTCGTCATTGAAAGGCACCTTCAGTGACGACATTTTAGTCATCATTGTAGGTCAGCTTTCAGTGACAAATTTAGTCATCACAAAAGGCTATGTTTCAGTGACGTTTGAAAAAGTCATCACTAAAGGTCATCTTCAGTGATGACTTTTTATTCATCACTGTAGGTCAGCTTTCAGTGACGACTAAAAGTCATCACAAAAGGCTATGTTTTAGTAACGACAGAAGAACTTGTCACTAAAGGGCACCTTCAGT
>JANHAO010019983.1:0-13013 GCA_026873985.1 Saraca asoca
GAAGATAGGAAAATTAACAATGCATTAAGATTTTAATGAGTTGTTTGTCTATTGGTTGAGTTCTGATTAGGCTCACTAATTACTTTAGAGATTCTTGTTGTGATTCTAGGCCATAGAATATGATCAATGATTGCATGAACACTTAGTAATCAATAAAGAATTAATCTCAAGTTTGGTAAACCCCTTTGGACTAGTTCTGTTTGGTATTCTATTACAACTCCCATTTTATTATTTTTTCTGTAAGTTCACTGCTGCAAACCAACTTCCTCCCCTATTATTCATCTCTTAATTTGATTGTTAACATTAGAAGATCTAAGGGCTTGACTCGGGCTGCCTTATGCTACAAAAAGAATAGGGTAATTCAGTTTATAAAATTAGTAATTTGGTTAGATTCGGCACTCCGATCACCTACTATTCAACATCGCATGCGACCTACTATTCGGCACTGCATATGACCTACTATTTGGCACTGTATGCAACTAACTATTCGACATTGTATATGACCTACTATTCGACATTACATGTGACCTATTATCTGGCATTATATGCGATATACTATTTGACACCGCATACAACCTGTTGCTCGGCACTACATTCATGCGATCTATCTAGACATTTATCTTGGCAATAAAGTCATTGGTTTGCTAAATGATGTCGATTGACCTATTGAACATTCATTTTAACTAATGTTTATTAAGTCATGGTTTGCAAGAACTCATTCATGTCAACCCACATGTTACTAAATATCTAGCTTGACATACTTGGAAAAGCAAGAAAATTATGAAAAATTCATTAAAAACCTCATTTAATGAGATGAATGTACATATAGAGGTACAACAATACAAAATCAAAATAAGCTTACAACTATCACGGCCTACGAAGAAGATTGGCCTCTTGTGGGCTGAAGGATTGACATATCTGATGAGCAAGCCATCCATCGTTTGGTCGCTAACCAAGTTGCTTTCAAACTTCCTCTCCCAAGGAGGCAAAAGAATAAAGATGAAAGAAATGAACCCATCAGCATCACCCTAAGGAAATAAAATCTATACAAAACTTCCTAAGATCCTTATAGGGGAATTGTACATAGGAATCTCCTATGCAGCAGGCCATACACACCCCCGAAGCACTTCATCTAAGATCCAGACCATCAAGAACATAGGGGCTTATCTAATGCACCCATTAGGTCATTCTGGGAAATAAAGAAAAGAGGTTCTCCTCACCTTATATAACTCGATTAGCTTCACTGTTAGATCAGGAGATTGATCAACTACCCTTGAATAATGGTCCAGCGAAAAGCAAGGCTCTATCATTGATACATTAACGGTTATGAAAAAATGCATGCATTAAATACAGAAATGATGGCATGGGTAAGTGCAAATGAAATGAAAGGATAAAAGTTTAAATGATGGTATAGTAGATCACAGTTGATAGCTTTTACTAGTGAACTACAGCTTCTAATCCGCAGATCGCAATGAGAGTTAGGGGCTAATGTTGTGGGTATTTTTGGAATCACATAAATGGGCTGGTAAAAGTCCAATGGACGGACTTAGCTAATAAAGGCTTAGCTTACCAAGGATTAAGGTCGTTGGACCATGACATCGGGTCACTAAATACGAGTTAAGGTCACTGGTTAACATAGGTCAAAGCAGCCACCTTAGGTTGTTAAGAACAAGGCTCAGCTTGTAGATCAGAGCATGCATGTACAACCAATAGTCCAAGGAAATCCGTTCAGCTTCTTATTTTTATAGGATCCCGTTATTATCTATTATGTAATCCTAATCAAGTCATGATACTTATCTATTATAAATTTACAATCAAATTGTAACCTTCAATCATTATAAAAGGGGATGAAATCATTGTACATAAAACAATCAATCATCAGATATAAAATACTCAACAAAGAATAATAAAAGCCATAGATATAGTGGTCAAACTGACTTTAGTTGAATCACGTTAAAAACTTCTTATGTCTCCCTGTTCTTTTTCTCTCTCTTTTTCTTTTTACATTCAATCTATAATTTGGGGTTCTGGACTTGGGTTGATCAAATTCAATCGTCAACAATTTCTATATGATATGACTAATAAAAATTAAATTAGGCATATAAAATTTTAATTAAATACTTAAAAATGAGTTACAAAATTATGTGTGAAAATGACGTGGTAAACCCACATATAGTAATATTGGGATTCTTACTTAAAAGTTTATTAAAAAAAATTACATAATTTATAAAATACTTAATTAAGTGAATAATGAGTGTTAATTCTAAGCTTTGTGTAGTTTAAAAGTTTGATTTCCTCTTCTTATATCTTCCTTTTGACCTTGATGTGTTGCTTGGCCTTTTAATGCACCCTTGGCTTTTTTGGTTGTCAATTGTTTGTCAGGGCTATTCATGTAACATTGTCAAGTTTTTTGTTGATCAACCCAAATTTGTCCCAACTTATTCATCTTGGGAAATTTCATCACTAAGTGGGGTAAAGAAACAATAACTCGCATTGTGTTTAAATATGATCACCCAAAATGGCATTATATACCTTGTTTGATATATCAAGTATAAAAAACCTGTGTCAACACTAGAAATTTGGGGCAAAACTCCAATAGAAACCTATAGTATGACTGAGCCTAAAACAGGTATTTGTTCCCTTGAAAAATTGACCACATCATCACAAGAAGTATCTTATGATTCTAGTGAAAGATTAGGTTGTTTTGTTGTGCTAAGACATAAGATGTTATTCGAACTTTCTTGATTGATGAGTATTCTTTTGATCACATAATTGTGAATAGTAGCTATAATTACCATAAGATCATCATGATCATGATCAAATTCAAGGTTAAAATCATTTTCACCAAAAGAAATGATAAAATTAGATTCAAACTTCCACCACTTATATATGTCATTTGCTTATTGTTCTTCAAGAGAATGAAATTTGATTTGCTTGTTTAGGTCATAGTGCTTGTTGATGTTCAATTTAGCATCAAAATAATTTGTGAGAGAGAAAAACTCTGCTTTGAAGTTTTGTTGGCCATTAACTCATTTTATATTGATTCAAAATGATAGTCATGATTACAACAAAATGTAGATTTTTGTGAGTATATAAACCGTCGACGACTTTAGTTGATAAACACTTTAATCTCTAACGGCTGAATACGGTGGTCGAAAATCACTAGTACAAAGGCTTAAGTGGTGGAAATCATCAAAGCCCCTATAATGATAAAGTTAGAGAGAATTTAAATGAGAGAGTGAAATAGTTAATAATAATAAATTGAAGTCATGCCTTTCTACTTATAGATAATTGGAGGGGTAAAGGGGTAACTTAATTGAAGTCCTTAGCTAATATTGGGCTTTGATAATTTGTTAGGCTGTTGAGCCCATATTCATCAATTTGAATAAACTCATATTAGGCTTATTAGTAATAAATTTCAACACAGGAGATGAAAGCACGAATGTGAACTCAAAGCACAGTAAAACATACACAAATCCTAAAATTTATTTGTGCAAAATACATCAATAATAATCAAAAACTTATTTATGTAAAAATTACAGATCAATTTTTTCTTTAAGATGATAATTTTGAATCAAAGAACTCATAGCTTTTCCTAATTTCATGAATTAGTATAACATATATATAGGGGTTGTTTGGTACAACTTATGGAAATAGAAAAGGAATGAAATCAAATAAAGAAGGAAAAAGAGTATTGGTAACTATTACTTCTTGGTTTGATTAGTTCAATTAGGAATAAAATCATATTATTTATGAGTCCTTGTCTTGCCATTTGGTTAGCTAGTGGTTAACAACAATGGATGATAATTAACGATAGTAGGTGGTGGCAAATAATGGTCAACAATAGTAAGTAGTGGTGGGTGATAGTTAACAGCAACAGGTTGTGGTAGGTGGTGGTCAACCTTAGTAAGTGATGGTGTAGTGGTCAATAGAGATAAGTGGTGGTGGGTGATAGTCGACGTTAGTAAGTAGTGGTAGATGATGGTCAATGGTAGTAGTGATAGTGGGCAGTGGCCAACAATAATAGGTGATGGTAGGTGGTGGTCAATAGCAACAGGTAGCTATAGTGGTTGTTAATTGCAAAAGGTGGTAGTAAGTGAAGGTCAATAATTGTATATGGTAGTGAGCAATGGTCAATAGTGAAATGTAATGGTGGGCAGTGATCAGTGATTGTAGGTTATGGTGAATAGTGATCAACGATAAAAAATGGAGATGAGCGGTGGTCAATGGTGGTAGTAGTGATGGGTGGTGGTCAACGGCGGAAGATAGTAGTGGATGGCAGTCAATAGTGGTAGATGGTGGTCTACTGGTCTGCAATTCAACATACTAGCTTTTTTAAGGATATCTAAAGCATACTTTCGCTGAGCAACAACAATACTAGAATTAGGCTATGCAACCTCGATACTAAGAAAAAATATTTGAGCAAACCCAAGTCTTTGATTTGGAAATGATTAAATAAATGTTTCTTTAATTGATCAATGTCATTCTGATCATTCCCAATTATAACAATGTTATCAACATAAATAACTAGATAAATACATTGTCCCTATGAATTATGCCTTTAGAAAATAGTGTGATTAGATTCACATCTAACCATGCCAAATTCTTGAATAAAAACACTGAAATGTCCAAATCAAGCACGAGGGGATTGTTTTAAACCATAAAGAAAGTGATGAAGTTTACAAATTAGACCAGAACTAGACTCTCCCTAAACAAAACTAAGTGGTTATCCTATATAAATTTCTTTTTAAAGTTCACTATAAAGAAATGCATTTTTATACAAGGGACAAGAAAGCACGACAACCATAGATAAACAAATGAACAAAAGACATCTTTACAACAGGAGCAAAAGTATCATAGTAGTCTAGTTTATAAACCTGTTTATACCCCTTAGCAACCAACTGTGCCTTAAACCGATCAACCTGACCATCATGACCTACTTTCACAGTGTATCCAATGACAATCAACAAGCTATTTATCTAGAGGTAGAGGAACCAAATCCCAAGTATCATTAGTATGTAGAGCAATCATTTCATCTACCATAGCTTGATGCCACCTTGGATTCGAAAGTGTCTCTCTAGTAGTCTTAGGAATAGAAACAACAAACAAGGAAGAGATAAAAGCATAACAAGGTGAAGATAAATGATGATAATTGAGAAAATTATAAATAAGATGAGGATTACAAGTAAAATGAGTACCTTTTCTAATGGCAATGGGAAATTAATCTTCAAAAGGTAGGTCCATAGTAGGTGGAAATCCTGGAGCAAGAAGTGAGCCAGTAGGCACCTCTGAAGAATTAGAAGAGACTGGAAGAATGTCTGTATCAATGTATGAGATTGCCAATGATATACCAGCAATGGCACAGAGGATGAAGCAGACTCAAGAACAATAGGATTAGGATGAAGAGGGAGAATATAAGGAATAAGGAGAACTTCTTTCAACGAGTGATGTTGTGTAGAGGTAGATGAAGAATAGAATGGAGATAACTTAAAAAAGGTGACATCAGCTAAGATATAGTACCGTTGAGTGTCTAGGGAGTAACATTTGTAACTTTTTTGAATGTGAGAGCAACCAAGAAAGATGCACTTGATAGTCATGTTATGAACAAAGCAAACACAACCAAAAACACAAAGAGGAAGGTCATACAAACCTAATAAGGAAATAATATGGAATAAGGAATTTCATGATGAAGAACAGAAGAGGGCATTTGTAGCATCCTAAATTTTTTGAAACCTATTTTGTTAATAAAATGGCTTCTTAGAAAATTTGAAAAGGGAAATTCAAAATTTTTTAGAAACTTCAAAATTATGAATTTCAAGTAATGGGAAAATAGAAGTATTAGAAATCGATTATATGAATTTTAGAAATCCTTAGGAGTTTAAAGATTTGATAAAAAATGTTTAAGGAACAAAATTTAATTTTGAAATTTCTATTTTTGGAAAACTTTAGAAATTTGAAACAGGGGTTGCAAATATCGTATGAACATAAAATCATAGTCATTACGAAGGAATTTAATTTAACTAATTTGTATTAAAATTTTATAATTTTTGGAAATCGGTAAATGAGTTAAATTTAAGTTTAAAATGGAAGAAAGGAGAAAAATTATTCAAAAGGGAAATGGTCAACTTGTAGATAATAAGAAGTTAACTTATTTTTTTCAAAAATGCCCTTCATTTGCTAGCACACCCTTTCTTCTTATGTGATCCTCACACATAACACAACTCATGCAAATTCTTCATCTTCCTTTACAAGTTTTCACTATCTCTCTAAACCTTCACTTACTCTCTCTTCAGGTGAGCTATCAGTCTTACTTGTTATTTTCTCATATTTTTATTGCTGAGTCCTCTCTTCTTCCTCTTCATTTTGACATCAAAATCATATTAATTCATTGAGTATAACTTAGGTTATGAATTTTTGAAGTTTTCTATCATTATTCATGGTACTATTCAACCCATGAATTAAAACAAATTTTTTGACATTTTGGAGCTCAAATTTATTTGATATAGCTTTATTCATGATATAGGAATCATAATTTAATCATATACGATTAGCTAATAAGAGAAATTTGTGGAAAAAGAATTAGAAACTAATATGCTTTTGTTTTTTATTTTGAAGAGCATAGAAAATTTTGGTGAAATAATTGCAGCTTCTTATGTTTAATCTGTTGAGGTGTGTGACACTTACCATTCTTTTGAATTATGATGTGTTTTATGCTTGAGATCGATTGATTTGTGGTGCAAGTAAGTAAAAATGGTTTTGTGATGATATGATAAAACTTGATGATTAAGTGGATTCTTGAGATGCTAATGAGTATAATGTTGAAATAATTGAGTTTGTGTTTGTTTATGCTTCCAAAAACATAGGATAATAAGATTCTATAGTATGTCTTTGTGTCGAAAATGGTTTCTTCTATTTTTCTATTGTTAATATGCAAAATCTACTTATGCGAGTCGAATTACACTATTTTGAACCAAACTCGTGATCATGCTCACAGAAATCCAATAGTTTTTCTTGATCGATCCTAATCAAATTTTAGACTAGAATTTTATGAGTCGAATTGACTAACCCTGCTCTGTTTTTCAATTCTAATCACGATTCTGATCTCCTTTGAGATTGGACTTCCTAAAAGTTTTCAGAATTAAGCGAGCAAACTTGCATTTCTAACTGCATTTTCTCGAGTTGAATTGAGCTTTTCATGAATAAGTTTTCCGATTCTAATCACGATCATACTCATTTTTCTTTTGTGATTCTACTCGCGATTTTGATCACACTTTCGGTAAAAATTTAGTTTATTTAGTCCCATTTTTCCTTGCTTGAATCTACACTTTTTGTCTTTGACTCAAAACCATAGAAACCCAATTAAACATATATGGCAAATGTAATATTCTAAGGGAGTGGTTTATAAACTAACATTAATGAATATAATGGATGTGCATACAATAATTTTTAAACAATGAGTTTAGAAGAGAATGCAAATATGAGTTGAGAAAGCATTGTAATGGTCTTGAATGATTGTAACTGTGGAAAGTGATATTTGTGAAGTTATGATTGTTGTTGAAATTATAATTTACTATAATGAATGATTATATGACGCAAATCTTGATTATGTATGTGAAACATGAAATAATATATAATGTCATGAATGATGATGAAATATGTTGATATGAAAGTGATAAGATATTTATTATGAGAATGAAATAATTGAATATTTGATAGCTTTTGAGACTTGATATGAAAATGATGGATTATGGTAAAAATTATGAACTAGATCCTAAATCTACGCATTCCACTGTAACAAAGGGGTATAAGGTGGGTGTTGAAGGGAAAAAATTGAGTTTGTGTAGGATAAGGCAAGATTAGAGTAACAAAAAGGGTTATAATAGAATTATGACTATGCATAGTGTGATTTATATTGTTGTTGCATGAAATGTTAAAATGTGATATCATGAAATTGATATACATAATGAATTCAAAATGTTGACAAATGGTTATCAAAGCTAGAATTTACCTAGAGTGGCCTGATTGCTAAGAAATGCATAATATGAATTACATCAGTGGTAAGTCTTTGAATACCCTATAATCTTTTACAGAAATGATATAAATACCAGCTATTTGGTAATGGTAAGTATACATGTGTATGAATGTATGATTCTTGCTCTATGATGAATTCATATATTTGGTACATGTCTATCTCACTAAGCCTTAAATTCATTATTCTGTGGGATTTTTTTAGATACTCAAGAATTAATGATCAATTCCCCTACTAAAAAGTAAGATGGATAAGCAATCAATGGAAATTACAGCTAATACATTCATCACTACAATCGACAATCCATTAGAAGCATATGAAATTAAAATATATTATATCATAATCTTAAACCTAGCAGCATGTGAGGTGTTACACGAGATAGAAATTGTCCCTATGCAACCCTTAAACGTATTACTAATGATGGCTATAGGATGGTTTGATCCTTAGAGGATTTACCACTTACACTCTTTTTGGATCACCTTCTAAAAATGTAAATAACATGGTCATCAAATCATTAAGGATGGAATTAGTTTAACCTATGCTTTTGAAATCTTTACAAGCTATAGGTTAAACTAAATTTATTTTGTGTTGTCCTTAAAGGAACTTAGGCCGTTGAAGAAGAATGGTTATTGAAACTAGGTAGGGCTATGTATAAGGATTTTGGAAAATGCATGTTGAGAGGTGAACACTGATGGTAACAAGGGATATTTGCCTTAATGGGCAACTTCTGTGTACATTATGTAAATTTTAGTTATATAAATATATTTGCCATTTGAAATCACATAGATTTCATCCTTTTCTTAGCTACTAAATTGAATTGAGTCATTTGAATGATAATATAATTTAGCATGTTATGAATAAAATGAATTAGCAGAATTGAGATATACGCTGGTGATTATCAATAAAAGGATTGATATTCTCGCCGATCATGACCAAGGTTTCAGATCATAACAACATTCTATTGATGAGATAATATGCAGTAATTATAGCATCACCCCAAGAATAAAAAAGAACATTATGATGCAACAAAAGGGTTCTAGTAGTTTCAATTAAATGTTTATTTTTACATTCAATTACCCTATTTTGTTGAGGTGTATATGCATAAGATGACTGATGTAAAATTCCATTAGAAGACATAAATTGATTAAATGTCATGGAAAAATATTCAGAAGCATTGTCACTTTGAAGGGTTTAAACAGTGGTATTGAGTTATGTTTCAACTTCAGCACTAAAAGAGTAAAAAAGGAAAGCGATTCTGAACGACTTTTCATTAAATATAACCAAGTGCAACATGATTGATCGTTAATAAAAGTTACAAAGTACTAAAAACTAGAAATTGGCATGACTCGACTAAGACCCCAAACATTAGAATGAACTAAAGCAAATAGGGATGTAGCCTAATTATTGATATGTTTAGGAAATGAAGTTCTAGATTGTTTACCTAGTTGATATGACTCACAATTAAAACTTGACAGATTAGAAAAACTTGGAACATATTCTGAAACTTGGACAAACTGGTATAGCCCAAACAGCTGTGAAAAAGAGTTGGAGATTCAGTAGCAGTGCAGGCAATAGCAGGAAAAGAAAGATGGTGAAGTCCCTGTGACTTACATCCCCTGCCAATCACCTATGCCCATACTGTGGTCTTAGATATGAATAGAGTTACAATCAAAAGTGATAGAACAATTCAAAATACGAGTAAGATTACTAACAAAAACAAGATTAAAGGGACAATTAGGAATGTACAAAATAGAGTCCAAAGGTATGAAGGTTAATGGTGTTGCACTATCTATAATTGTAGCAACTTGTTTAGAGTCATTAGTTAAAGTGATAGAAGGTAAATATGCTGACCGAGTAAAATGAGAAAGTAAAAGAGAATTACTAGAGCTATGACTAGAGGTACTAGAATTAAGGGCCTAAGGTCTAAGAGGAGAAGACTGAATAAGACAAGCAGTGTGGTTACTAGAGTGAACTATAAATGCAACTAATGAGGATGACTACTGTGATACTCAATACTTGAGATAATCATCATAATTAGCTCCAATGAAAAGAAAAGAATTTTGTGAGTGTCTAGTAGGCTATTTAGGATGGGCATCATCAATTTGAACAACATTAGCACGGGGAGGGCGACCATATAGCTTATAGCATTTTCTTTGGTGTGGCCTTACTTGTGACAATAGGCATATTTAGGATGAGTTGCTCGATTTCCTCCACAGCCACCTCCTTGTTCCTCTTGAGGGCTCTGATAAGCTTAGATAACCAATACATCATTGTCAACATTAGATGACCTGGACAATGTAGAAATAGAAATAACCCAAAGAAAATGAGAAAAGACTTCATGCAATGTAGGAATAGTTGGACTAGTAAGAATCTAATCCCAAACAGGAGCAAGATCAGTACCCATACTAGCAAAAGTATATACCATGAAAAATTTATCTCGTTGTGCTAGATCGTTAGTAGTGGTTTTACCAATAGATAACAAAGCATTAAATTCAACTTTAATAGATGACATCTAACCAAAAAATCTATGATGGACATACCTTATTATCATAAATTTTTTTTTTTTTTTTTACAATTATAGAATATAGATGCTGAATATCATTAGTATAGATATTCTCAGCCTGTGCCCATAAATCACAACAAGTTTCAAAATTAGTATAAATATTATAAAGAAAAATATCTATGGACTATCATAAAAGGGTTCACAATAAAGCCTTGACCTTTTCCCAGACATTTCTATCAGTTTTCACATCTTCAAATTTAGTGGTCAAATGATCTTTCAAGCTTTGACCTAGGCATTATATTTCAATAGCCTTTGACGATGAAATATAATTAGATGAACCTAACAATTTTTCTATAGCAATGATTGGAGAAGGGGTAAAATTTCTGCAAAAAATACCAGATATTCTAGAAAAGGTCTCACCTACCATGATTGGATTGAAGGAAGCCTTACAAATCACATATCTACACAAAAAGGGTCTGAAAGAGATCAAACAAAAGGCAGAAATAGAATTGGATTGTTGTACTAAAATGGGTTCACCAGATAGCAGCGGTCAATGACAATACATGATAGTCACAGCGGCACGTGAGAGCAACAAATCACTGGGCTAGAGTCGTCGGTGAGGTCTGGGTTCAATGGTAGCAGTGGTGAAGACAAATGCACAACAAGGTTAGATCTATAGTGTAGATCTGCTACAAACAAGAGGTGCACAAGAATGCGTAGCTAATTGTCTGACAATGGCGCTCCAGGGATAGGCCAGTGGAAGGAGGTCGATCATAATGGTCTGATCAGATTTTTGATTAGACACCAGAAAGTGGAAAAATCAATGCCAAAAGAAAGAGGATATCCTGGTCTTCTGGGTTTAGGAATTTCTAGGATTTCTTAGACTAGAAAAGAAACTAGGGATTTAACTAGCTTTGATACCATGTAGAAAGATAAATAGAGCATATGAAAAAATACTGGTTATCTTATTCTAAATAGAAGTACATGTATATATACTAGATAAGCTGTACTGACTAGATCTTGACTAGGTCTTGAACTGACTGTACTCTAACTACTCTAGACTATTTTAGAAATATCAGAAATCCTAAGTGTAATATATATTTACATCATCTAACAGTTGTTTATAACTCCTCTCTCTCTCTCTCTCTCTTAAATCATAGAAAAAAGAAAGATTTTAAACAAGACAAAATAATAAGATTATAAATGCATGCCTTTCACTTAACCATTTTTATTTCAAACCATTTCTTACTCAAAACCTTATATAGTTATGCAAAAACAATCAACCTTGTTCATAAATATTTTAAGTGAAATAATTAGATCATAAACAATGATGAAAATAAAAGAATAAAACTAATGTAATTTAAAATAAATTAAAAAAATAGAAGTTTGATTCTTCAAATATAACAACAAAAATTTTGCAATAAAAAATATCGTGAATATTGAAATATTTGTCTTTTCACTATCAAGAATTAGCAAAATTTTAATGTAAAAAGATTGAGAGAGATTGAAAAAGAAAATCAAAATTGAAAACACTCCATCTATTGGAAGGCAGAGGGTGGGTTGATGTCAATTAACATGCATTGTGTGACAACAATTTTTTGAAGCTCATCGATTTGGTAATGGAGTATGTGATGAAATACAACGAAAATGATAGAAGAGAAAGTAGGAAGAAAGATATCACGAAAGAAGAGAGAAACAAAACCAATAAAGGATAGAAGCTATGAGAAGTTAGAATTTCAAACTTTTGATTTTGTTTAACTATTTTGAAACAAAGAAACAGAGAGTTTTAACTACAATCAAATGCATTAATACATAATTATCCTCATTTATTTTAAATATATAATATTTTAAAGTGGTTTTTTAAAAAAAAAAATTTAAAAGTGAAATCCTAACTCCCCATTCTTCCTTTTATAGCTGTGTAGATATTAAGTAACTAACAAACACATGAAATTTAAAAACCATCCTCAATATATCAACTTAGCTAGTTTTTAGGGATTGCCAAACAACCTCTAATTATATAAAATGTTTTATGTTGACAATGGATAAATCCAAGAGAAATTATTATGTAGACACTACCTAATATGTCACATTCAGTCATTACCATTTATATCATAACAATTAGGAATGTAAGTCCAACTTTTTTAAATAAGCTAAATGCAAGTCAGTTTGAAAAATGGCTAAATGGTTTAGCCTCTTGATGACATTTATTGCTTACTCTACAATTTATTTGTATTATTTAATATCACAATTAAATTTATATTTTAATTTTAACTAATTAATTCACGTCAATTAAATTATTCAAAACGTATCACTAGCATTTACTAATTTGAATTTATGATTTCTGCAAAAGATATATCACTGTAATTTTTTGCAAAAACATATAAAAATAAATTTACAATAAATGATATATTTTGAAATTGCATTACCAAAATGTATATCATTGTGATTTACATTATTTCAAAAAGACAAACAAATCTTTTT
>JANHAO010019984.1:0-13019 GCA_026873985.1 Saraca asoca
AATCCTATTTATAGAGGAAGGAGGAGTTACATGCATTAATTACAAGCTACAGTTGTGTTACATCAAGAAATAAATGAAAAAGACAACAAAAGACTACAATTTGGCTACTGCAGAATGTAGATTATGGGGTGGTTCCCCTTGGTCAGCTGTAGACCTGCGTCTGTTTGCATTCGTCGCTTGGTGCTACTTCACCAAGCAAGGTGTTGGGCATCCCGAGCTGAGATTCCTAGCTCAGGGTCGTCATGGAGGGTCACTGCAGCAAGCCTGATGCTACTGTAGTGAGGTAGCGGATTTGAGCAGGATAGTCGACTGCTTGACAGGTTGGCCTTGGGGTTATCCTACTATCTCATTGTCTCGCAGAGAGCAAGATGGGATTTACCTTGTGAGATGATCTCAGGATGACTTCGCTGTGTCGCCTCTTGATAGAAGGCCAAACAAAGCTTGTCGGATGCCTTTGGCGAGGTGAAGGGCAATCTGGCCTCGGGTCTACTGCAATCTCTCATGGTTGATTTTTGCCTATAACAAGATAAGAACACATTTAATGCCCTATGTGAAATTACTAAAATACCCTACTTTAGAATTACAACTTTGTCATCCATTAGAATATTCTAGGAAAAGGAAAATGATCAAGATACCTTTGATACTTAAAAATAATTACAAAAACTACCACTCACTCAAAATGACATAAATACCTATATGGATAAGGATGAATGCAAAATTATCAAAATGCATCCTAGGTGCAAAATTATGAAAATTCCTTTGCTTGGTGGCCAAGGAGTTTTGGCACTAAGGCTTCTAGAGAAAGCCAAAAGCTTCTTCTCCCTATGAAAAGGCACTTCTCTAGCATAATCCAAGCTCTTCTCCCATGTTGTTTCTCTTTCTCTCTCTAAAACTTCTTTTGAAGCCTAAGGCAATTCAACTCCAATTGACATCAAATTTAGGTATGTTATTCTACTTTTTCCTCCTTTAAAATCCTATGATTTTATTTTTAAGATTAGATAAAGGAAAGTTTCAAAAAAAGCCCTAGTATGTTTCAGCTAATAGGGGTTCTTCAGCGTTTCTCCATTTTCTCTAAATTTTGAGCAATCCAATATGTGGGATCTATGGATTCCAATGCTGGATGAACTAAATCTAAGCTTAGATCTAATTTCTAACAAGATTTTCTAAGAAAGCCTCTTTTATGTACTAGTGAAGTCAAAGAGGCTTTAGAATATTCATAAGGCCTCTTGAAGGTGAAAAGCTGGTATGAGAAGTCAAATAAGGTAAGTGGTGCTTCTAAACCCACCTATGCTTTATACATAAATACATTTATATCTAACTTTGAATCATGCATCTTGATGTATTTGCTTAAATATGTGGCCCAAAGACATTTGAACTTTCCTGGGAACAATTTTTTTGTGATTATGAAATTATGTTATAAATATGAATATGGTGTTAGATGTAAAGAAAAATCATGTCTTGATAAGCCTTGTGAGATTCAACCACTTTGAGGTAGAGAGGGGAAAGAAGATGTAAATTCATAAGAAACATGAGTTTAAATAAGGAAATTGATAATTTAGACATCTTTTAGTAACATGCACCGTTATGTTTGAGAATGAAATTCCATGAGTGAAACAATGAGAAGGGGTTTAGCCAACATTAAAAAAGAAAAAAGGGCCAAGGGAGGATAAAATCCTTAGATTTTGAAAAATAAGCCAATGATATGATAAAAATGTTAATTGAAGTTAAGTTAATGAAAGAATAAAATTGAAAACCCATAAAAGACCCTTAGGGGTGAGGTTTGGCCAAGGGGTTATTAGAGGGGTTGGAGATTGTACTAATTCCTAACAACCTTCGAATATGATTCTTTATGATAAACTATGGTCCAAAATGAATTAAAATTGATAAATAAAAATTATTTGAAATTATGATTACCATAGAGTCATAGTTCAGCCTTGCACCCAACATAGAATTAGGATGATAATTTTCATTTCAATCAAAGTAAATGTAACTTAAAATAAGTCAAATGGAAAGTTAGAGGAGTTTCCACATTAAAAATTTCCTCTTAAACTCAAGAATGAATTAATAAGGAAATTAATTTGAAAAATATTTGGAAGGAGTAAAAGTGTACATTTACACCTAAGGTTTATTTAAGTGTAAGATCTTATGAAATAAATATGGCATAAACAACAGAAGGATCCACAAGGATATGCCTAAGAGGCTATAATTTTTCTAAATATTAATAATTATGTGGTAATTATGTAAGTGCCAAAAGTTGTGGGGCCATAGAGTAATTATCCAAATCATATGGGATCAAATAGAAATATCAAAAACTTAAAGGGTCAAAATAGAATTATTTGAATATTTTGATATCAAAATGTAATTTTCAAAGTTTTCAGGTCATTTTGTAATTTTGAGATAATATTGGGATCAAAATGTAAATATTGAAAGTTTTGGAGTCAAAATATAAATATTCAAAAGTTTAGAGGTTGAATTGTAAATTTAATAAGATATTAGGACCAAAGTATAATTTTGAAAGTTGGGGTCAAATTAAAAAGTATATATGGAAAAATGTAAATATTAAAAGTTTAAGGGCAAACTATAAATATCGAAATTTTATATTAAAAGGAAGAAAAAATTGTGTACGATAAGCCTGTGACGTTTAAATACATTATATCCTGAGGAATAATCAAGATTTAAGGGAAATATAACAAAAAAAATTAGAAAATAAATAAAATTAACATATACTGAAAATGGGAGCAGAAACAGGGGAATACAAGCTGTAAAATCCTTGTTTGTATAAATTGTATAAGCGACAAACTTAAAAATGGGAATTCATCAGCATGTGATAAAATTGAAAGATGAACTTGTACAAGGCTATGCAAAGCCTTTGAGAGTTTTCAATCGGATTAGATAAGATAATTGCATATTAGCCCTATAAACAATAATAATTCATAATTCAATCATTTCTAAAGATTACAACCATCACGATGTAATAATTAATAGGAGGGATGGCCTTCAGCAATTAATAGTTCTAAAATATACCAAAGAGATGGGTAGTAGTAGCAGAAGAGAGTGAATAATACAAAATTAATCAGAAAACATAATCATATTAACAATGCGTGGGTGGAGAACCAATTAAATGAAAAGTTAATAGATAAATAGAAAAGAGGCATGGACCCAATAGAATTATTTTATATACTAAGAATTAGCTTGGTGCTTGCCTTTAGTGTATTTGTGTAAAGCATGGTAAATATGATGCAATGAAATGTGTGCAAAACAACATATGCATGTATGAAACGACTCAGACAATGGCCATTACTGGTAATATGAAAATATTAATCTTGAAGTTGTTATATATATAAAATGGTCTCACGAGCACGAGTTCCCGAGCGCAACAGAGATCAAGTCCGTCACTTTAACGGGAAGCCTTCGGCAGGCTCTGCTTCGCCCATCAGATAGTGGCAACAGCAAAGTACTCCTAACTTTAGCCTTACCTTGCTCGTCACAATCCAGCGATACTGCGAGGGGCATTCGGGTGCATTCCATGAAATGGCCTCTCCCAAGGGGGATGGCCTGGAGAAGCAATCACGAGATCGGATCGTCAAGCGGCCAATCACTCCGTTCGAGCCTGCTTGCTCGCTATAGCAGATCCCGCGATGCCCCTGAGCTCAGAATCCCCTGCTCATGATGTCAAGCAGTAGACGATGGTAGACACGAGTCTACCGCCAGCCTAAGAATACCATTCAGTAGCCTACTTTCTACGGTAGCCAGATTGTAGCCCCTTTTGCTATCTTTTCTCATTTATAGTTTGATGTAACACCACGGTAGTTGGTAATTAATGCATGTAATTCCTCCTTCCTCTATAAATAGGATTGCATTGTTAGAAGAGGGAGAGTGAGGAAAAAAAAGTCTTGTAAGCAGAAACTCTACAAAAATTTCTACACATAAATAAAAACCCCGCCATGAACGTAGGGTTTGGTGTCGTCCGGATTTGGCCGAACCACGCTAACGTGCCATCTCTCTTTTCCTTCTTCCTCTCGGTCCTTTATCTTCTGCACTTCGGAAGTAGCATTGAGTCCCAGAACTCCTTCCTGTTGACTGAAGTTCGAGTCCTCCGTACGAATAGAACTTCATCATCAACATTTTGGCACCGTCTGTGGGGATCATCTACTTTTCGAAGTCTCCATTGTAGTGTGATAATGGCCAAAGGAAGAACAACTCGAAGTTCTACAGCTCCAGTTTCTCAGCAACACGCCGTTGCGCCTGAAACTCAAGAGGCTCAAATACAAGATCAATCCCGATCGGCACTCGAAAACACAGTCAGAGAATTGGCTAAGACTGTTAAGGTGCATGCTCAGGCACAAGCACAAAATGCTCAAAGACAAGAAGAGGTCATGGCACAACTCCAGCAACTTCGTGAGGAAGCTCAGAGAGAAGTCCACAATGACTGTGACGGCCAGTGATCGAGGGGCTCGCAGTGAATAGAAAGCTCGACCGCTCAGCATGAGGATCAGCATCCAACAATAAGAGAGGTTCTCCAGAGGCTGAAACAGCTAGAGGAGTGCCCACAGCCTCAAAGCAATCAACCTTGCCATGAGGAAACCTCGCTGTTTTCTGTGGAGATAGAGAAGCAACCTCTCCCACAAAAGCTCAAAGTGCTCGCTATCTTTCTCTATGATAGGAATAGCAACCCAAGGGGCCACCTGGACGCATTCAACACTCAAATGGACCTCCAGACAATCGATCCCCTAGTGAAGTGCCACATCTTCCCTACCACGCTAGGGGCAATGCCTCATGCTTGGTTCAGGTGCCTCCCTGCGTGCAGCATCGATAGCTGGGAGGAGTGCCAAAGGAAATTCATTGACTAATACTGGGCATTGAAGAAGAAACTCGCACCTCCTTGCCACCTTGCGATGATATTCTAGCACAAGGATGAGCCACTCAAAGATTACGTAGCTCGATTCAGGCATGAGGCTAACTCCATGGAGAATCCCTCGGAGGAAAGTATCCTAACAGCTATCTAAGCGGGACTCCGTAAAGATGGTAAGTTGTACAGGAGCCTCTACAAGTCTCCCGCTCAAGATCTCTCTGAATTTTATGATCAGGTGACTAAGCAAATAAGATGGGAAGAAACCTTCAGAACGGAGGAACCCAAGCATAAAGCGGGCCATGGTGCTCCCACTATGGGAAAAAAGAGGGGTAGCGAGAGTCACGACAACCCCACTCCTCATCTCGCAAAGAAAGAAAAACCTCAGCGACCCGAAGGCCACTTTGAGAGCTATAGCATCCTGTCAGACACACAGGACAAAATCTTCACCGTAGAAAGGCATAACAAGGACTTTGGAAGGCCCAGGCCAATGAGGGTACCCGCTAAGTCCAGAGACCAGAGAAAATTTTGTGCTTACTACAACGAGGCTGGACACACCACCTCAGAGTGCTATGCATTAAAAAATGCCATTAAAAGTCTCATCAGATAGGGTCTATTGTAGGATTACATGGTAGGACCACCCGGGCAGTGAGCTCAATAGGCTCAATGAGTTATCACCCAAGAGCCCGAGCCCTCCATTAGAGCCATTTTTTGATCCTGTAACACCTATTTATTATTAATTGTAACAATTATGGCATTTTGAATCAACACAAACTGCTAATTGGCCATGTGAAGAGTTTTCACTCCAACATTACAATTTCGCTACAGCGAATGGTTCTCACCTCACTACAGCATTACAGCAAATGGTTTCCACCTTGCTACAGTATTACATTACAATTTTACTGAGAACCTCACTACAACATTACAGCAAATAGTTTCCACCACGCTACAGTATTACATTACAATTTCGCTATAGTGAATGGTTCTCACCTCGCTACAGCATTACAGCAAATGGTTTCCACCTTACATTACAATTTTGCTACAATGAATGGTTCTCACCTAGCTACAGCATTACAGTGAATGGTTTCCACCTCACTACAGTATTACATTACAATTTTGCTATAGCGAATGGTTCTCACCTCGCTACAGCATTACAGTGAATGGTTTTCACCTAACTACAACATTACATTACAATTTTGCTACAGTGAATGGTTCTCACCTTGCTACAGCATTACAGCAAATGGTTTCCACTTCGCTACAGCATTATAGTGAATGGTTTTCACCTCGCTATAGCATTACATTTCAATTTTGCTGTAGCAAATGGTTCTCACCTTGCTACAACATTATCGTGAATGGTTTTAACCTCACTATAGCATTACGTTACAATTTCACTACAGTGAATAGTTCTCACCTCTCTACGCCAAACCACACTCGAGGAAGAGACAGCCTCTGAGCCTACCTCATGGTTATAAACATCATCACTTCTCAAAGCTTGCATGCACCCTCTCTCTCACTCACAGTGAGTTGAACAATCAAAAAAATAAAATACAACCGACTGGCCAAAAAGGGAGGAATTCTCATTAGTTATTAAAAGCTTACAAACAGCGATGCTTAAAGCATTCATTACAATATCTAAAAGAAGAAAAGCTCATACAGCAAAGAAAGACCTTAACCAGCAAGGCAACAATACATCAGGGGAAAAAGACTGAAAGCTTGGCACTACAATTCCTGCAAAAAGTAGCCAAAAAGCCAGCTACCAGTCATCGAGTCGCAGAAGAGCAGTAGCCCCAGAGTTCTTCCTGCTTATTCCTCCAACACACCCTCCTAAGCTGCACACAGCAATTCAAAAAGTCATAGAAATTGGCTGGCCAGGCAGTAGCACCATATGCAACAGCCAGAGAAGGTGGCCAGGAGTCACCGCAAGATCTCCCAGGAGCCTACCTGGCGGATCCTGTGACGAAGCCACGTGCAACGGGCTATCCATGCCTCCGGGCACTCTACACCAGGCCATCCATGTCCTGCCAAGCTTCGTCAGAAGCCAAGACACCAAAACACATGGGGCTCTTTAGTCTCCTCCATCGTGTCTCTTTGGCCGAACCACGCTAACATGCCATCTCTCTTTTCCTTCTTCCTCTCGATCCTTTCTCTTCTACACTTTGGAAGTAGCATTGAGTCCCAGAACTCCTCCCTGTTGACTGAAGTTCGAGTCCTCCATACGAATCAAGCTTCATCGTCAACAAAAGTCAATTATGGAGTTTTTACAAAATAAATAAAATTATTGTATATAGCCTATGAGCAAATATGAAATGATTATGGCTTAAAGAATGAATATGAAATGTGATAGAAAGGTCCAATGGAACAAGTATAATGTAAAAAAGCCAAATGGGGCAAGACTAGTAAAGAAGGCCTAGTGGAATAAGAATACTGTGAAAAGGTTCAATGGGGTAGAATTATTCTGAGATGTGAAATTAGACATGCAGTGCACATAATTTTGTTTATGACTTGCTTGAATCATTGAAAGCAAAAAGCATAGCCAACAGACAGAGAAATGTGAAATGACTACCTAGGTGGGAGGGATGAAAATTCAGTGGACAAATAAGCTAGCAAAGGGAGGGGGATAAGGGCATATGGGAGGTACAATAGGAGAATTATATTGCATAAATACTATGCCATTCATATGCATGTTAGCATGGATGCCAAGTATTTCTTTCGATAATTATTCATTATAAGGATAGTAAAACCTAACTGATGAATAAATGTGTTATTACCTAAATTGGCATTCGATATGGATTATGATATGATGTTTTGATGCTGATGAGATTGTAATGCTCACTATGTTAGACACTATGAATCATGATGATTATCAAACTTTGTGTAATTTGAGAAGATTGTGATTCTCTATAAAATATACTATAATACTTATATGTATGTACATATGTTAGGACCTTACTAAAATATTACTTAACTAAGCCATTTTCAATCATACCAATGTTAATAAAAGAGTGTGAAATTTTTTTAACATGTGAATATAGAAGTGAGAGCTAACTATATTATATGAACTCAAAATATGTTGAATATGCTTAACAAAAACAATCATCAAACATGTATTGCAACCTAATGGGTAAAGCCAATTAGTCATAAGTACAGCTATACAAAAATCATGATGAGTCTAGATCCTCCTAAGCTAAAGTTCTAGCTAATCCTATGCTCTATACAAAAAGTCAATTCTCATGATCTACTAGAATATCCTATCAAAGTACCCTTCAACAATCAAGGTAGGAATATTTGGCCCCGCTAGGTATTTTGCTTTGACATTGTACATGATTCACCTCTCATGAAGGTCCATAAAATGAAAGTGGTCAACATAGATATGAATAGTTCCCATAGGGTGAGTCATAGTCGTTACCAAAGTTTCTTCTTACACCAGCATCCTAAAGAGGTGGAGTGGTACCTAAAAAAAATTTACAACAATGAAGGTAAGTTAGATAGATTATGTGAGTAAACTCCATACAAAAGTACTCTAGTAATCCTAGTAGTCTTGAGTGTTTTATCCCAATTATACTTTACATATATTCATACATGGAAGAAGTGTTTTATCTTATTTATTCAACACTTTCATATTTCTTACGTGTTACTCTCTAGTTACAATTGAGAAGCATAATCATGTCTTGTATGCTTTCTTTATGCACAAGTTTTCCATGCATTCTTTTGTTCTCATTTTAATATTTTATGTATCATTCTATACTCATTCTTTCATAACCATAATCATTTGCTTAATCATACTTATTCACATATTCATGTATAATCATACTCATTCACATATTCATGCTTAATAATAATTTAAGCATAAATGATTGAAACATAAGCAATAATCAAACACAAGAATACATGCATTCATAAGAATATATTTTTTCACCTCATTACTTTTGGGCCAAACTTATACTCCTCTTGTTCCGTTTTTGTCTTTCCTTATATTTATATAGCACACATGCTTTTACATGCATTTATGTCACCTCCATTTCTCTTGCCTCGTTCATGGGCTTCCTATATTTTTGTTATGAGTACATTTCATCATGTGTGTTCACACTTTCATTGATTCCTCAATTCATCATGTTTCCATACACAATGCCTTTAAAACCTTCAAATAAATAGCAAAGACAATCATATCTATTTTTGTAGGGCTTGGCCAAAACATATTCACACACACTATTTCTATTTTTGTCAAACTCTTTTGTCATTCAAATCATTAAGGCTGAAACACACCTACACACAATTTGGATTTATTTCGTTCAATTTCATTTGAGTTATTTATCTCGAAATTCCTCTATTCTATCTCTGTCTTAATTTGCATGTCCAAGGCTAACATTGTGGGCTTCCAACATTCACTTAGTTATGTAAACTCTAGATACTTGTTTAAAAAATAGTGCTTATAAAGCCATTTAGACCCTAATAGGCCCATTTCACATTGTCTCACCATCAAATAAGATGAACTTATAGTTAGTCTAACATGCAATTTAAACAAGAGAAAAAGAAACATTTTAGCCTCTTCTTGGGCCTTTACATTTGAATATAAGGCCCATTTCAAGGGTAAATTTTCTCTTCCACAAAAGCACAAAGGAGTTAGTGACCCAATAATAATAACTCATGCATGGATCAACATTCATGGATTGGCCCTGTTAACACATAAATCTCATCATAGCAAGTCTAACAAGACCATTAAGCAATCATAGAATCTAGTTCATGCATTTTCTTCATCAAGTGGCCAAATTACTTGTTGCCCAATTTCAAATTTTCTTGATTAATACATGGGTTCTCCTAGGATTTACACAAAAAGATGTTAGTCAAATCAATGGTAACATAGAATTAAAACAACAAAGTTCACATGCACACCCCTGGTGGCCAAAACTATGCTCCCACAATATCCCAAAATGTCAATCACATATAATGTTCATACATAGTTCAAGAGTAACTATTTTTGTAGCTTAATTAATTATAACCATAAAATCAACTTGCATGTTCATAAAAGTACAAACTTTATACCAAATCATAGTTTATCAAAATTGAAACTTCTAGTGTGCTTCAAACCCCTTAGGGTTGAACTTCAAGGCCACACTCATTTTCCTCTACCCATTACCTAAAATGGAGGAACCATGCCCCTAAGATAGGATCTTTCTTGTTCATAAATTTTAACATGCAAGATCATACTTATACATATTATCAAGCTAATTTGAATTTTAGCTAAAGTATTCATAATTTCCCTTAAGTGGCCAAAGCTACCTCTATGAAGGTGGACTCTTCATTCTTAAATTTTTAACATGGAAATTCATCCTAAAGTTCATTTTCATGCCATATATCCTATTAGTACCCAGTTAAACTAAGGCATCATCTAAAATTTGCCTATGACTAAAACATGAATCATCTTTTAAGCAAGAATTTTTGCTTCTATTTTCAAGATTTCAAACATGCAAAAAGCATTCCAAATACATTTACTCATATTTATACATATTTTATGACTAGATCATGTTGCATATCCCTTCTCTTAATTTTTTTCAAAATATTTTCATGAACACCTTAAAATTCCATTTGATTATAAGGCCATTCCAGCTACCCAATTCACATGAGATTTAAAAAGAGAGTGAAAAGAATACTAAAGTGAAATTTGTATAGAAAGTACCAACCTTGAAAAGGGTGAGCTTGATTGAGGTAGAATGTTTGATCTTAAAAGAAAAATATCCAATGTCACTAAAGAATCAACAAGGAAGAGAAGAAGACATTGAAATTATAAGAGGAAATTCACCTACTTACTTCAAGCTAGCAAGAAAATAAAGCTTTTCTTGACAAGAAATAGAGAAAGCCTATGAGTGAAGTAAGCAGTGAGGATGAAAGAATTTGCACTTCTATTTGGTAAGGGTGGTTGTGCATTAATAGAAGGAAACACATACAAGCTTATTCATGTTTTGTAGAGTGCAGTGAAATGATGGCTAGAGTAAAGTGATTATGGCCTAATCTCTCCATATTACAAGCTATTGACTCTCATCAGAGATGGTTTACTTACCTTTGCAAGTTATCTCCCCTATTGGGCCTTGTCTTATCCTTATCTCTAAGGTTAATTGGTATGGTACTAATGGGCCATAAGTGGCCTTATTTTATAAAGGAGGCCCATGACACCCTCCCCTCATGGAGGTGCCAAATTAGGCCCCTTCTTCCCCCCATATATGCCTTTTTTTTCTTGTATGTCTAATGGTTTCAAGTCCCACTTATTATAGTGGGTCACATATGCTATTACCTTCTTATTATATTTTAGTTCAATTGCAAAAAGGTTAGCCCATCTAAGAAAGGCCCGTGGCATCTTCACCATGGAGGCCAAATTAGTCCTTGTCACTTATTTTTATTTTTTTAAAATTTTTTGGTCCTCTTAGTTACTTGATGGCCCAAGGTCCAAACATAGTTGTTAAGCACTGCACATTCCCCACAAGATCTCTAGAGTGCAGGTTGGGAAAATCAAATCTAAGGATATCAAATAGGTTGATCATTAGAATCAAGTAAGCACGGTAGAAATTCAAAATTTTTCCCAAACCTTGATTATGTTATTTTCTCATTAATTAACAAGACCAAGTACAAGTTAAATAAATCATGAACTAGTAATTTAAGTTATAACTTCTTGAGAGTAGTTTTTAGAATCCTCAGTCTCCCAATCTAAGTTTGATTTCTAAGCAATTCCATGAACAAGCCCCATGATCAACTTCTTTGGATTATGTCTAGACAACACCTTTAAATTCATCTCCAATGCCAATGGTGATCCATAAGAACCAGGTTGATTCAAACTCTCCACCATGTTCCAAAAATGGGTAGAGTAAGAAGTTCAACTACTTAGCTTTAAGATTCTTGCTCTCTAAGGAATCACGATTCACCAAGGCAGGGTTGAGTATTTAAATGTAAAAAGGAAATGAATGAGATCACAAAGAGAGAGAGTTGGCACACAATATATGTGCTAAGGATGAACAAATCTCTATTTTGATTTGAATTCTCTCATTCTTAAATAGGAGAGCATGGAGTACAATTAATAGTAAGGTAGCTTCATGAGTGGTACACAAGCTAAGGGTGTCCCCTTATTTGTGTCATCCACTCAAAGTGGATGTGTAGCCTTTTAGGCTTAAGGAGTCCACACTCTTTACCCTAATGCTACCTCCTTTATGTTCAACAAGCCCAAACACTTTCCTACAAGTCCATACTCATAATGATGGAAACTTAAAGGATCAATCAATTGGTCATCAAGGGCAATGTTAAGAAGCTTAGAGAGGCTCTAATGAGCAAAATATTTCCCTATTTGTTTCCTCTTAACTCTATCTTTTAGAATATTAATCAAGTTTAATTTAGTGAATTGGCCTTGTTTTGGGGTTTGGTCATGATTTGGAGCCTAATTGAATTAATTGCTAAATGTTGGATTTTTGACACTATTTTAGGTTTTGAGCTATAACTTGAGTTGTAGATTCGGATCAAGTAGATCTTTACACATTTGGAAAGCTAAGAGAAAGGTCTACAACTTTCATTGTGAGGATAGAGCCAAATTTTACCATTTAGACTTTCAAAATGTGTTTTGAAGTTGCCCAAATAATTTTCATCCACAATGACCTTGTCACAAAGATTGGATCATAACTAAAGTTTCAAGGGGTCAAATAAGGTCAAACCAAAGTCTAGAGGTCCCTAAGGTCCACATAGTTTTGAAAGTTAACATATAGGCTGAAGTGAAACCAATGTTCTTTATTCTGTAGAAGACTGGTTTTGTGTTTAGATTTTTTGTAATAATTTAGCCCTTTTTTTTTGGCCAACTTGTTTAGTATTTTTATTGGCCTTGTTGCCTTGTTAGTTCAATCCATTGAGGCTTAGTGATAGCTATTAGGGAAGGCTTGTTTCTCTTAGAATACATATTACTCATTTTAATGAAATTCAAGAGTGTTCATCATCTTGAGAGCTTCCTCTCATAGGGTTCTTCATGAATTAGAGAATTATCAAAGAGATTTCTCTTTGTGGCTTCAAAATACATCACTTATCACTCTCCTTCTACCTATTCTAGAGTGTGGTGTGTGTAATATCTCTACTCATATTCTAATTATAAAGTTATTCTTCCTGTCTGGTTCAATTTTTTACTTCCAAAATTTTTCCCTAAATT